>JAXGGS010296730.1:0-14150 GCA_035585475.1 Armandia brevis
GGTAATCGCACCTGTGTCGTGTCACGGTGTTCCGAGATTTGCTCCTAACGGGTAGCTCTATTGTCTACCATTTAACTACAATTAACACCTTAATTGAAATAAATATTCTATTCCATTTGATTTTATTGGGACATGTTTGATACATGAGCATACAGTAACTATATGTCGGCCGTGCCCATAGTAAATGCACAACAAATAATAAATCATTACTGTATAGATGATTCACTCCAGATTACAGCGTAGACATAAGATACATGCACAATGGGATTTAGGTTAGGAATGCTTACAATTACTATTATATGATGTCTTTGATACAAAGTGTTTGCTAAGATAGACAGACGTATCGATAAATGCCTTTTACGGATGAGTTTCGAATTCGTTACTGGGTGAAAACTCGTTATTAAATACTACATGTCTCTCAGATATATTCCTGTATCGCCTTGTTCTAGGTTTAACACATAAAATACAAAAATAAATTATACCACCCAATGTCGCTGCCCCTCCAAATATCATGAATGGAGCGTCAAAATTGCCTGTGTGGTCTATTATTTCTCCTGTGGTAATAAGGAGATAAGTATCGTTAAATTACAAGAAGCAACCACCGCCAAATTAAATTTACACGAATATTACTGAATATTATTACGTTAACGAAATTATTTTTAGCCGAAGCAGTTATAAGTAAATGTTGCATCTGTATCTTACCCGAGAGAGGTGACGCCAGTAAGTATGAGAATGATGCGGAAGCAAAACTGAGTCCAATGGCTTTGTCGATGACCTCGATACCCAACAAATCAACCAAGACAACCGGGAGCAAGGAGGCGCGACAACCTGGTTGTAAACATTTAATAGGGTTATTCGCAAGCAAATTTAGAAAGTTGCGGGATATAGGAATTTGACACGTATGAAAAAGTACCTAGACCTATAATGAAAATAAATATGACAGAAAAAAATATATAATGCACATAAATGATAATTACCTGTGAATGTTCCAAAAAGAACACAATAGAGGATCATGAGAGGGTAGGTGGTGAATAAGAAGATGAACACACTCGTCAACCCGCCTAGAATAAGAACCGCCCCGCTGAGGTAAAACCTGGCTCGCTCACTTCTGTCCGCGAAGTACCCGAACACGAGACGACTACAGACGTTAGCTATCCCCATGGCGGACACAAGAAAGGAAGCGCGTCCCTTATCTATACCGAACTCTTTCTCTGCTCGCACCGGGGTGTACGTATACGGTACATGGTACCCAAAGAAAAACAAAACCACTGCGACGGTGTACAGCACAAACACAGGATTACGACATAGCGAACAGTCGATAATTTTTCCAATTTTGCAGCAGCATTTTTTCCTCGCGGGGGACGCGTTTTCTGCCACCTGAGAACAAAGGTTTGTTTTTACCGTCTCGTTGTCGTTCTTTATACTTCCATAGCCATTACACTGATTCGTGTTATCGTCTGGTAAAAGTTTCTCTCCCTCCTCGGGAGGGTGTTCCCTTTCTGGCAGAGGTCGATACAACAACGCGACGAAGGCACAGACGAAAGTGCAGCCAGCGAGCGCCAGCATGGTCTTCCTCCAGCCCAGCTGCTCCAACAGTTTCTCGTTTACGACACCGAAGACGGAGGTGCCGAGCCCAGAGCCAGCTACTACCAGTCCAGTGGCCATGGCTCGCCTTCTACTGAAGTAGTGCTGCACAACAATCATAGACGTCATGTACATAAAACCATTACCGATTCCTGAAACAATAGGACAGACTGTGTTCATTAACACACGTTACAATCACGGCTAAATGGTTTGATTCGAGTACATATTTTTGAAGTTTAACTTATAGTTTATGATGCCTACATTGTTAACAAATTGTAAAATCTAATACAATGTACCATCGAAAACCTTGGACGAGCATATTTTTTCAGAATATCATGATCTCAATGCTTTGACTTACATGCGCATAGTTATATATTCTAAAGTTTTTATTATTATGATAAAATCATAATTTACCAGTAACTAAACCATAGGTGATATACAAATAGTAGATATCGGGGACCAAAGAGCTCGTCCCAAATCCGATAGTGCTGATTATGGCCCCCAACCCAGCAACACATCGCCATCCAAGTTTCCTGTTTAATGGAGCCGCCACAAGACCTATGAAAACAAATCATTTTAATTAGTCTTTAAAGTTCACGGGTAAAAACGACCTTGTAATATATGTAAACAAACATAGGTAATTGGGGTTCGATAAAAAAAAAAGTTTCAAGTGTTTACTGAAAATAACAATCTCAGTGCACCAGGTCAAAACTAATGCTTACAAAAAAGCACTATATACTGCATGGGTACAAGGGATTCGGTACAAGTACATGAATGTATATATGTGTTATCATTATAAGTAGCTATTAGTTATAAGGATATTGAATATCCATATCCACACTCATTGTCGAATTGCGCAATAAACACAAAGGATAATTTTAATTTAGATAATGCTAGCGATATATCACACCTCAACTAATTTTAGCAGCGGATATGTATGTTTGTTCATAATTACATATATATAACATTTCCAAGCATATGATATTTATTTAACAATACGAAACTCACCGGTCAAGTAGAGCATTGCTGGTTGTATTGAACCAATCCAGGCAGTGTCAGTCTCGGTAGCATCGAAGTAGGTCAGCAGTTCTGTGAATAAAACTCCAAACGAGAGCGTTGTTCCCATAGAAACCATCTGCAGGATAAATGATGCGAGGATGATGAACCACCCCCATCCTCCATCGGGGGCTTCAGTGTATCTCCCGTTTGCCATCTAAATAAAACTCATTCTTCCAGGCATGTCGATATTGTTCTTCAATAGCGCAATTAAAACACTGGTGATGTATTATAACAACTTCAAATCCTTCTCCGTATCATAATTGTGTATTGGATTCCTCATGATGTCCGATAGTGAAGTAATTGTGAATGTTCTTGGGTCCTTGAACTTCAAACTTGATTCTTTGTTACCCGGAGCGTAGAAATCCGCAGGTTCTGGATCATTTCGTGCATTGTCCAGAATACACGTGTCAGCCTCATGATATACAAAACAGGTTAGTATTCGGTTGAATTGGTGGTAGTCATAATATGAGATTGAGATCGCGACAGTCTTCTCTAAACCTAACGACATATGTATGCGCCTTCTATGTCACAGCAATTTCTTAATCTGATAATAATCTCTTATATGGAGACTGTCCTACAATCGCGATGATATTTCCGATATAGTCCAATTTCTTGTTTACATTGATAGTCAGACGGATAAGGTCAAAGTATAGGCTCATAGATTCTGTTCTTATCGGGTCAGTACGTCTAAGTAATACCAGTAACACATGTGCATGCTCGCTATTTAGAGATATCTATAATTGTTATTATATGCATGCGCGTATTAGTGATATAACCATGCTAAATGAACGAAACGTCACATGAAGTCGTCACCTACCTTAATTAAAGGCAGACGAGGTTACTCAATATTATGCGCATTTATGCAGACACTAGTAGATCACATTCTCCTGAATTTCCCTTGAACCAGTGATCAACAGAATGTTTGACATGGTACGCATAGATATACATTGTACACGTGGACCACAGAGCTATATTGTAACATAGGGAATCCGACGCTTACGCATATATAACTTGATGGTCTAGTTCTTGATACAACAGTTTCAACCTTAGGGAGAGTCATTAAATCTTTGTAATCATGTGATATATATATATTAAAGTGCCTGAAAGCAGCGCCTGGAGTTAATCAGTCATTCGACAAGTGTAGCTGGTGCATACATGAGATCTTTGATATGTATACAACTTGGCAAGGGGCTATAATTGGAATACTTTGGTCTCTGAACGATATCAAAAAGGAGATGAGCGAACATCAGAAGAGAAAATATTTATTTCAGATTCCGTCCTGAGTAGGTACAGTCCCTCCAAAACTAACTCACTATATAACAACTTAAATATATATCGATACTAGGTAAACATTCAATCAATTTGTTTCTATCTTGAGTTGGTGTGTGTCGAAAGATATTCATATTCTATATATATTGCGCAGATTGACTCTCTGAGACTATAGTGAACTAGTAAATAACATGATCAGCCGTTGCTGATACATTTGTCCATCTAGCAAGTGCAAAACAAACGATGCGCAATTATAACGCATCATATCATGTCATTCTAAAAGTTGATAACTTTCCACAAATAAGCGTTATATATGCATTTGAATAACATACTATTTTATATACCGATACATGTAGGTGAAGTATTCAAAATGGGATCGATTGCTCAAAATAGCTCTAAATTAACAAATAAAGTTGTTGGGTTAAAAAGATTAGTTTTAAGAAAAGAATGTTTTCGTCTAGTATATCACAGATAGCGCACGTGTATAGACCAAATCGACCCTTATGTTTCGAAGACAGGTTCTGCATCAAGTTATTTAAATGTCAGACTTTTACATCAGATATTCAGCAGTATGATTATTTGGTCTATTTACTTCTTCTGGCTTTAAGCTTCGGATGCTGTTAGGGACTTCTTATCTCCGGTGACCGTGAACACCTCATCACTCTCCAGGCTGGAGAGATTTTGCTTCAGCATATCGCCTTTCTTCTTCCCCTTCACCCCACTCCACATGTGACGACAATTCTTACAGGCGAAGAAGCAGTGCTTCCTGATGCTGAACACGTCGCTGAGGCAGCAGCAGGAGAACAGGAGGAGGAGGAGGACAGCGAAAATGATTCCGATGGTGATAGCTCCCGGAGCCTCTGTGATAAAGTTGAGACTTGTGTAGGAGTTGCGGTAGTAGGGGTCCTCAGTGGTCCCATCCACGGGGGATGATGGCGTCGTTTCCATGATTCTTCCTTGTGATGTCTTATTAGCAGCCGAGACAGTTCTGTATATCCATTAAGAATCACCTGCGAAGAATACCACATGAATTAACAATTCCATCTAATCCAATTCTTGTGAACTTGAGATAAAAGAGTGTCTCATATATATCATACATGATTTTATTCAATTCAGTCCCTGATATATGAATTCATATCACGGTTGATACTAGTATACAATGTATGTATACAGATACATCCAAGTTGTCAAGGTTGACATTTAAAAGTAATCATGGAAATTTCCAGGAATACATATATATGTGAAAGGGAACTTGAATTCGAGGAACTCTGTATCGATTTGTTAAAAGGAACACATGGTAGAGTCGATATAGGGCGCCATGCTCCTGTATTCGTACTATACATATGCATAAATAGTAGCTGGGATAGTGAAATGCGCAATATGGGTGAATATCATCACTAGAGCAAGCCTAATATTGGATTGTAAACGAGAAAATTTAAGATTAAAATCACCCAAAGCGGAACATTACGTGGTTATGTATAATGTTAATAAATGTATTTGATTAAACGTTAAGTATTCATGGTCAATCACGGATAGCTAGAATTCCCATGGCATTACCAATCAAAATAACGATCAGTTACGAGTACTCTCTGTTAGAACTGGTGAAATCCCAATCAACGGCCAACAGTTGTGCCTGTATTTATAATAAATGGTTCAAATACGGATACATGGATAAAATGGCGACGTTAAGACGTACCTGTAACGTTAATCTGTTTATTTTTTCGGGCGTTTCTGCTTGGTTTCACACGGCTGCTGAAACTGCAGGAGAACGGTGGTATTCAGGCATCCGGGCAACTCCGGTTCTGCCTCAGGTAAAACCAATCAATAAAACTCACCTGCGCATGCCCATCTGCGGAATCGTTAACAATATTGTTCTCTCCGTTCAGGACGATTGATTTTGTGTCGGAAGCGACACACATTGAGCGCTCCTGAGTAGTTTGAGTTACGGAATCAGCTACTCGATTCATTGAAACCTGCATATTAGAAGTATACGACCTTCCAACACTTTGATGTGATGGGTCGATGTGCGGGACGTAGAGGACTTATCAATAATACTTCTGTATCAGATAATTCTACATTTCCACATATGAAATATATGTATCTGTTTAAGATAAAGGGATTCTAACAATTACATGTTAATTTGGTTAGCTATTTTCAGCCCCCGGTATGACCTTGGCTATATTGAAATCTCCTTCGCATATTTGCCTTTAAAATGGCATTGTGGCCACGCATGAACCTGCCACTGGGTTAGATGTTTATACTATTCATGTAATTTATATACATTGCATTGTGTGACTATATAGACGGAACGCTGACCCAGGTCGGAAGTAAACTCCTACGATCACCAATTGTAGCATTCCCAGTAAAGTAGGTCACATATTACTCGTCCAGCAGTTGACTTACAGGTGATCACAAAAGTCTGGAGATGTAAAAATCAAGTCCTGCGACAACTGAAAGTGATATGTTTACTTTGGCAATGTTTCATATAAAACATGCATATAAATAGAAACACACCATTGTATGAATTCGTTATTGTAAGTTAATCTATCCGAAGTGTTAGATAGCCATATCAGTCCTCTAACTGGGATTGTTAGTTCTCTAACCTAGTTAGGTTGTCAAGCTATTTAAATCTACTGTGACCATTCACATATTTCCACCAGATGTGTTTCCCGGAAATGAAAACATGTCACTCTGGCGACTCGTTCATTTACTGGCCGATCAGAACCATCTGCTAACGCCAGTGCCAGGAGATTAAGGCAGATTTTTTATCTAGTTGCTGAAAGTGCGGGGAATTCACGGGGTCAGTCCGTGTTCCTCTCAACAGCAACCGGTCTGCCTTGTGGCCGGAATAAAGAGAGGCCAGTTGCTGACAATACTCCATGTTCACCAAAGCGACTGCTCTGTTGTCATGTGCCGGCAGCCATGTTGAACTTGTGCGCGCCTCAGACGCTGGCTGTGTACTTCCTGCTCGGTTATACGGGCACTATAATATCAAGCTAATCCTGTGATGCTTCATTTTATGTCATCGTAACCTTTGTCGGGAAAATATAACAATCAACAGCCAGCATCAAAACCTGGGTTAAATATGATAAACCTTGACTTCTAAATCTGCGGGAAATCACAAGGTCAAAGCTATCTACCCTTCAAAGGTTCCTGTGGCGTGTGACCTATCGACCTTCACCCCTCTCCTTCTCTCTTTCAGCCAACAAAACCACAATAAACATCCCCAGTCATAAGTAAGCGTGCCGATTTCACGTGGACTCAACACCGAAAGTAAACTCTAGAGGAATCTTCCAACGCAATGTACACGGCAACGCGTTAATTAAGTCATAATTAGAAGCATGGCTGCCGGTTCCCCTAGGATGTGCCACAATCGGCAGGCTCGCCATATTAATCTAGAAGGTGCTCCTAGCCTTTCCCCTGGGGAACCAACTCAGTAATTATAGCCCACAAATGACTCTCTGAGTGATTCCGGTATTTACTTATGTATTCAACTAATAATTGGTTGCCGTTTTCTCGCGTGAGAAAGAAGATGTGGCACGGCACTTACTTCTCCGCACGGGACCCGGCGGCTAACAAGTGGTCATTCTCTTCCCCAACTTAACTCACCATCTGGCCACGATTAGGTCCCACTTCTCACGTAAAGTTACGTACCGACAGAGGCGGAATTTCCGCCCGGGCGACATAATTGTCCGCTTGAATTTACTAATGACTTTCATCTGCATGCTAACTCGGCTAAACGTGGTTCATGTCTCAGCGGTGAGTGGATTCGAGTCGTTTCATCGTCGATTGTCCCGTCAAATTGTTCAAAACGAATCAGCTCAATGATCTATGTCCGAGTAAAGGAATCATAAATACACTAATGGTCATTAAAAAGTGTACAGCTTCGTATTAGAGGAGATGAGTATCGGTGGCCAGTTATTATTATTCCTTAAAAGGATGGGTTCGCATTTGAGAAAAACGTTTCGTGCAATTAGTCTCGAATGCACACTGGAATTCTTCGATCGATGCGGTTGAGTACAATAATATAAAAGTGAATGGCACCAACAACACAGTGCTGTTTGGAAACTAATTTATTATAAAAAAAATCGACGTATTTACAGTATTAACACCATCATACATCTGACAAGTGACAACGTTTGAAGCAAGTTTTCATGTTATTCCGAGTTCATACTGACAATATTTAAATCATCCATAGGTCGTTAGCTTAGTTATCGATGAAGGTCGCTGTGTAGATATTTAACAACAGAGGTGTGGTGACAAAGTTATCAGTCCCGCCCCAGTTAACCTCGTATTTATGATCACACAATTTAATCGAAGGAATTAAGCCCTCCTTGTATAGAATCGCACGGTTGATAGATACAAACTGAGACACCGATTAAGAGACGCTTACAGCCTACAGTAACACTACCAAATATAGGGCAAATCAGCGACGTGCAAATCATGGTTTAATCAATTTTTGTGCAACTGGCAGTAAATCATAGCTTCAGACTGGTCCTAGATCCTATTAAATTTTTAACTGGCGTTCTGAAAACAAGAAAGGCGAATAATTGTTAGGAAGACAATATTTGATGATTTACTGCATGGTTTTCATACTCTAAATATAGATGCCATTCACAGACAAGTTTAATACTCCTTGCTCGAAATGGTTCGGTATGCATTATGCACTGTTTTGATTACCCAGTGGTATAGGAGATGATGTATCTATAGATTATAACATTCTTAGAAACAGCGTTGCCGGGGTGATAAACTGGGTTAATGTAGATTCTCGCGTTAGCTGATGAGGAATACTAGTGACATACGAGTACATTAGCGGGTACAGTCAAAGGGCACTCACCTGCTTTACTTCGTTTTCCACTTTGTTGGTGCAGTCATTGATCCTCAAAGCCTCTTCCTGAATAAAAGAAAAAGAAAGATCGATTAGTATTGCCGCCATCTGACAGAGTGTTCGTCACGGAAAGTGTCCCGTTGCCTAACATTCAAATCTGTCTCTATTTAAAACGGTTTGAAAACGGGGAAGTACATCACCTGGATAAGGCTGTAGACGTTGAGAAGAATTTCAGGATCGACTTTTCCACACTCGCCTCCGCTCCAGGGAGCCGAGCGTTTGCCGGATCCCCACTTGCCGGGCAGGGAGAAGGAGAATGGCCCGCCTCTCTTGCCGTTACCCCACTTTCCGGGAAGGCTGAAGGAGAATTGAGCCGAAGCGGAGTGCATCTCATAAGCGATGACGATGCAGGCAACGAGGAGGACGATCCACTGCTTCATCTTTCTGGAATGTGGTGAGCTGCGTTCTGTGAAAATGAGAGAATATCGATCTAGAATATCTGAATTCTTACTTAAATGGCCCAAACTGCTTGTGACAAATTTCCCGATCAAATCAGCCTAAACTGTTTCCTTGTAATATCTAACAAACTGATAGAAATACCAGTAAACTTATGGCGATTGGATCAGCAGCAACATGAAGTAACAGAGTGAGAGGACAAGAAAAGAAACTGTCCCACGGTAACCATGAGATTTCAATTTGATTAAATCGTGATGGTAGGAGTTAGGCGCTCGGTGCTTTGTTTCTCCCCCGGTATGATGCCTGAGAAGAAATGTTCGGTTAATTCCGAATTACCGGGTCCCGTCGAGAGTACGGGAGGCTGTAAAATTGGTAAATGACCAGGAGGAGATTGGACAGTGACCTTTTGTACAACTCTGATTTCCCCCCGAAGTATCGTAAGTCGTAAGCCGCTCCTGTCGGCTAATGCCCATATTGTTTTCGGTATCTCACACCTATTTGTTCACACAACAGAGCATTATATATTGTTGCTCTCCACTGAGAAGTCCGTCGCAACCGAGAAATGTTTCTTATAAGTTTATGATTCTATGAAACCATCTCATGCGATACAAAGCTAGCAAACAGTATATATATATATGAATATATGTCAGTTGCCAAACATAGATTGAAGTGGACTTCAGCTTCTTGTCAATCACAAGAAATTGCTGGAATCATTTACAACTCGCGCTAATTCATGAATATCACTCCATAGAAATATCTCCGTGTTTACCAAATAAGGGAACTAGGTTAAGCCTGAAATAGTTACAGGCTACATGTTTATCAATGAAATCTAAAACATATCCCGTGGAATGCTTAATAACCTAGAAGTACGAAATACTGATTACAGTAAAAGCTTCTATGTATTGTGCCTGACGTATTTTACAAGTTAGAACTGGAAACTGCATGATAATTGTTGCACGGAGGGTGTCAGAGACACTCTGTCTGCCCATTAACTGCCCATTGTGTATGCATCTTTTAGATTTAGAACTGTTCTCGCTCTTCATCAGTGCGTTGTACATACATCTCAAAAGTTTCAGACCTGACCTCCATTTAGACTAAGAACCTTTCATTTGCCGTGAAATATATTGGGTAGCCAACAGATACGTTTTGAAAAGGAAAATGGGGAATTATCGAGCATAATTGGCCTTAATTCTTCGGCAACCATTTCATGATGATAAAGAGTAAGCCATGAAATGCGAACATCCACAACACAAAAATACTGAGGGTACAATGGACAGGGAAACCTAGCTAGTTTGAGTTAATAAATATTATGAGATTTTCACGTAAGTTTTCATTCTCTTCCATCGATAAACCCAAAGATAAATTTAATAATAAGTCACAAGTTTCATCTTGTACTTGTGGTTAAAACAAGATTATATTCTGATCCATCAAAGTTATTGCAAAAATAAAAAAATATAAAAAACACTGTGAATTTGGTTAGAATCAAGAGTAAATCCTCTTTAAGATCAGTTTAAAGTTCGCCTCAGCCTGAATATGCGGCATCTTTTCACAATGACCATGATATGAAGAAAGTGAGAAAGAGTGGGAAAAGTCGGAGAGTTACAAAGTCAAGTGACTTACCTTAGTACAAAGTCCTAGTCCTGTATGAGATAATCTCGAGGATTTGCTGTTGGATGAGCCAGTGGACGGATGAGCCGGGTTATATACCCCACTCTCCGGGCCTCATTAATTATTCGCGCCCACCTTCTCTCGCATATATGCCCACGTCATCAGCGACAACAAGCGGTTTACCACAGCCTACCTCTCGTGGCGAATAATTTCTAGCGCCGCATGCCGTGACCAGACCCCAATATGCAATTCATAATCATGTTATCCATTCGCGGCATTCCATGCAAGGGGAGCGAGCTGTTTTCTAATTAAACTTCTGGCCATGCTCATACACACCGCGCACGCGACATGCTGATTGTTCGCCCCGTCCCCGCTAATTTCTGCTCCCCGAGGGTGCCGGGCCCATCCTCTCGAGTGTTGCGGTTCGATCATTGTCTTCGCAGATATGTTAGGACAATTACGGGGGCATAATTGTTTGTTAATGAAAACGACGTGGGCCCTGTGTAACTAGAATTACTGATCAGTTTCTAGCGTCTGCGACTTGGCAAAACAAGGAGACAATTATCATGCGACACGTGGAGAAAGGCTTTTTACAGGCCATGACTTACAGTCTTGATAGGTTTGACTTCCTATCGAGAAACACCCGACATTGATAACTATCACAATGGTCACCGAAATAATGAACATGCATGTGCATCTGACCGAAGAAATAATATCATTGATACTTCTGAACACTATTTGGAACTTTTCCCTGCGGCCAACATACTGGGCAAAACGACAGTTCGCGGGAGGCACTTCATGGTCACAGACATCCCAGGAATCACATCGGGCATATTTAGCGACATATTGATAAGAACCTATCGATCGGCTTTTACGAGGTATTTCCGGACCAGTCCGGTGGACAAAAAACGACTCTTCTACCAACGATCCTCCAGTAAATATTTCTATCAATCGTTCAATTAGCCGACTGAGGAAGAGAAGGGGGCGCAGGCTAGTGGCCAGGCCATCCAATTTGTTGTATAAAGGCTAAGCTTGGCAGGTGTTTCTGATATCAGGCGGCCTTCTCTGATCTGAAGCTACCGAGTAATTTGACTGGCGACTCCATGAGACAGATTCTGTTTAGTGAGCGAAGGCAAAGCAAAGAAAAACCGGGAACTTTATCATTCTAGGGCAAAAATAACACTGCAGTCCGTAGTAACCTAAAACTGCTCGTATATTCGGAAAAATTACATCATACATAATTGATAGTTTTGTCAAAGAAACCGATCGATCTCATGTCCCTGGACCCTCGATGAATATACGCGAATGTGAAACGTCCCTGATTAAAGCATTATTCTATATATTAGATATAGAAACATAATATCAGTAACCTATTAAAACGTATCAGCAAGAAGCCGTAACCTAAGTTTCCATGACACTTACAACAGACACTTTATAAAGGTACCTCTATCCTGAGAAACACATGAAAACAAATATTTCTTTATTCATATCGATGTATATATATGCTGTTGGTGATTGGGTATTTTGTCTTTCTTTAGTGTCTTGAACATCATTTGTTGTAGATTCGAAAATGGGACCAATATTCATCCAGTCATTTAATAATGTATTTTACTACAGTACTGCTACACTGTTTTTAGCGGTCAGAATAACCAGTCCAAGTGTGCTCTGGTGCACCTCGTGTTTTCCGATGTCCGCACTCCGCCGATCCTCTGCTGAGTCATGTTAAAATATTTCAATACCAAAGAGAGACATCGTTTAGAGACCAAACGATACCTTTTTGTCCCATTTTAGCAACCAATAACGACTGTCTGTTGCTATCAGCCAGTTATTATAGCGTTACCATGTGTATTCCCCGACTATCATCAGAGCAGAAATAGGTGGCCGGCAACAAACATAGTATACGGGGGAATCGCCGTCTGATCATTATAGAGAACACTCGAAATTAGGACGCTGATTATGGAATTAAAGGCACCAGGCAAATGCCAAGGTGACCTTTAAAATCGCCCATCGTTGGGATAACAAGGAGAGACTTGAGGAAGGCAGAAAACGTGCGTCTCTACTCGGCTTCCTACACTCTGCGTGTCCCACGTAACACGTGAGGGGGCCGGGGTTTCACTGACCATCAGCCGGCCCACGCCCGCCAAAGACGAGGTGGGGCGAAGGCCTGTATTTATCAACGACACGGCACTTCCCTTCCGTGACGGGGCGTTGGGGATCTCGTGAAGGGGCCTCAGTTCGGGCTTCCTTGATTCAGGGCCGTGTAAAATGTCAGCCGTGCATTTGATGTCATCAGACAGGGGCGGGAGCTCCCGTGCGCTTCCTAAACCTCGAGAATGGTTCCTCTGCCCTCGTGATGCTCCTACCCACGCGGAAGGTCAATCAGTCACCTTCCTGTACCAGAACTGCCGCCCTACATCGCAGTATTCTGGCCAATTATTCGTATGCTCGATATATTTTATTATCTTTACTTTACAATGCCTAGAATCGGTTGACCCACCGTTGGCCTTTGTAGACTTAATATGAGAAGCTTGGCCGGGATGAACTGGCGTTTATCTACCGCATGCGTGCACCATGATATTCTAATTCTAAGACAGTTACCACATCGAGCACATCGATTGGACTTTGGCGGGAACCAAACTGCGATGAGAACGTGAACTTCTGGTCATCTGAAATGTTGCACTATTAAGAACCCACCATGCAGCAGGTTAAAGATAAATCATTAATCACTTCCTCAGCAGGAGTTCATGTAAATACCGATTGTAAGCACAAAGTCACAGAATCGTGATTTCCCCTTGGTGAAGGATTGTATGATATAAGCCGAAGAGAACTGCGATGTTCAATATTTCATGATTTGCTTAATGAATTTGTTTTACATCAGATCTTAATCTTCAATTTCCACCGGTCACGATCGCAGGAAATGGACAGTACGTAATCTAATGAAGACATCAATATCTAATTTATTCGTAGCTCGAGCACATTTGGCAGGCAAAAGTTCAGATGCTTTCTATCGTGTACGCCGTGAGGGTTGAACTATGAGAGACGAATAGAACTCAATCAAACTTTTCGCGAGACTCACAACGAGGAAACTTCGCGCGTACGTCTAACTCAAGGTTATAAACAGGTGGCCAGATGCCATTCTATGGGTAAATGATGCTCCTACCTATTATACATATACATGTACGTGCGTCACTGGTGTTTTTATCCAATCGGTAACGATGTAAAATCATTACTCCTACGTAACACCTTTTTTTGTGAAGGTCACGATAAAACGCTTAATTTGCACCTCTCTGGACGTTCTTCCGTCGCCTCACCCACTCGCTTGTTTTCTATCTGAATGTTGGTGGGA
>JAXGGS010296952.1:0-14144 GCA_035585475.1 Armandia brevis
CCAGACTGTACCAAGTGGGCCTGAATTACTGTGTTTTATACCCAGACTGTACCAAGTGGGCCTGAATTACTGTGTTTTATACCCAGACTGTACCAAGTGGGCCTGAATTACTGTGTTTATACCTTCATCACGTTGCCCCTGATATGCCGGCCCTGGCTCCTGCCATTGTCTGATGCCCCGTAAACCCCGCTCTCCCTTCCTTGTCATGCTCCGTGTGACCATGATTTGAAGCTGTCTGTGGTTATTACCTCAGGGAGGCAGGACATGATGGCTCATATTCTCAGCCTTCTCTCCTGTGGTGCATGTGCCAGGGAGGGAGGACATGATGGCTCATATTCTCAGCCTTCTCTCCTGTGGTGCATGTGCCAGGGAGGGAGGACATGATGGCTAATATTCTCAGCCACCTCTCCTGTGGTGCATGTGCCAGGGAGGGAGGACATGATGGCTCATATTCTCAGCCACCTCTCCTGTGGTGCATGTGCCAGGGAGGGAGGACCTGATAGCTCATATTCTCAGCCTTTTCTCCTCTGGCGCATGTGCCAGGGAGGGAGGACATGATGGCTCATATTCTCAGCCACCTCTCCTCTGGCGCATGTGCCAGGGAGGGAGGACATGACGCCCTATACAGTGAGACCTCGAGATAACGTGGGTATGCCGTGCCCCCAGTTAGTTTGTTCCTATTGTTCTCTAAAACTCGGGTCATATTCGGCAGTGGAATGAAATGACATTATATAGAAGGTATTCTGTATGCTCAGAATTGTGCTAGCTAACTTATTGCTTTAACTGGATAGGAACCGCAGAATAAAGCAACATTATTCCCCCATCATATCCCCCTCAGTTCTAATCACGGCTGCTAGATTCAGCAGCAGCATGACATCCCACGGGCCTGCCGCTTTAGCCGGGCATTATGCGCGACAATGGCTTCGTCCTTGACTTTATTCGCCCGCGCCAGTCTTTAGAAATGGCTACAATTTTACAAGGTCGTTATTCAACGCTGGCCTCATATTCCACCAGCGCTTGCAGTGCTCCTCGGGCAAGCAAACCATGTAACCCTATAGTAAACTAGAGCACGATGTATTTACCCCCTCTAGACCTGTACTGAAGATATCCTCTACTAGGCGGTATTCGCTATAACGCGGGTCTAGATTCGTGTTGCTGGGGGTTTTTTTGTATCGCGAGTCCATATAGCAGACATTATACCGTTATAACGCGTTGTTTAGGTTTGTCCCCCGCTGCCCGCCTTAAAGGACATCTACAGTAACTGCCCTGTAGATGATAGCTCTGACCCGCCTGTGTCAGCCTCTGGACCAGGCTCTGCCATATTTGCCCCTGTAACCCTATAGTAAACCAGAGCACCTTGTATTTACCCTGCTAGTCCTGTGTAGATGATAGCTGTGACCCGCCTGTCACAGCCTCTGGACCAGGCTCTGCCCTATGTGCCCTTGTATTCCCAGCCTTCCCGCGTGAATCCTGTATTCTGCGGCAGCGTTGCGGAGACCTTGACGTGGCTCTCCTCAGCAGCTGGGTGTTTTCTGCCTATAAGCGGCGGTGTTTTTGCCGCGTGAATATTTGATGAGGGCGGGGAGAGGGGGAGGCAGTAAAGGGGCTCAGCTACTCAGTACCTCGTGCTGTCATAAACACCTCGCCGATCTCCGCCTACAAGGCCCGTACAGGCCAAGGACAAAAGAAAGGTGTGCCCATGGTTCATCGAGCGAGCAGTAATTCTGAACCGCGATATATATAATTCATTGTTTGAGGCGTGTGGATTTTTATGAATTCTCCGCTGCTAAGATGATGATGAACAGGAAAGAAGCGTTTATGCATCATACACTGAGGGTGGCTTCGATGTATTATCTTCAGCTAACGATGAGAAACCATCAAGTTGAAAAAAAGGTATCCTCAGGACAGGGATTTGCAGCGCAAATTGTATTTGTATTGTTCAATAATATAAAACCTTTGCACAAGGCAGCTTACCTTGGCCTTTTATAGCTTCATTTTCATTCTTTGACTTAATGATACGTGGCCGGGCAGTACTTTAGATATCCGTTATAAGGCGCTTTTCGCTATAACGCGGGTCTAGCGTGTCCCCCGATTCTTCTTTATGGTGTTCTCTAACGCGGGTCCATATAAAATACATGGTATCCGTTATAGCGCTGTTTTTTAGGCTTGTCCCTCGCCGACCGCCTTATAACGGATATCTAAAGTATAATGCAGTCATGGTAACCACCCACATCACCTGACGTGATAAGGTGATGCTCTAACCTTGTACGGTCGTTATGGTAACGAGGAGACAGGAAGTATGGGCGGTGATGAAGGGGGGAGTAGGAGGCAGAAAGGGCAGCTCAGTGATGCTCCTTAATCTGCCTTTGATTTCCCCGCAAGCCGCTGGGAGCTGGGCATCAATTATCGTGTGTTACTGTTGATGTTATGTGCTGTTTTACCGTGCAAAAATCTTGCAGTGTATGCACAGTAGATCCTGATATAACGCGGGTAGCACAGTGACGGTAGATGTTCGATATAACGCGGGTAGCCTTAGAAATCGCGTTATATTCGACCTTGGGCGACCTTTGGCCCTGCGTTTATTTGTCAAATATCGGGTTTATTAAGTATCTACTGTTTTCATTTGCTTGGGTATCCAGATGATTGTCAGTCTATTAATTACTTCAAGTTTAAGATGGGAATCACATTTTTGTAACATTGAAAAACCTTTGCACTTTGATTTTACTTAGTGTTTGAGTCAAGATGAAAATATCTATCAGGTTGCACAGGACTGTCAACCTTTTGTTTTTGCTTTGGTTACTTGTAATATGTGACCATACATGTTTAAAGCATAGATTCATTGTGGCGCTCTACTTTACATTTAAAGGTGTTGTGGGTTGATAAGCTACTGTAGATATCCGTTTTAAGGCGGTTTTCGCTATAAGGCGGGCCTAGCGCGTCCCCCGATTCGTGTTTATGGTGTTCTCTATAACGCGGGTCCATATAAAATACATGGTATCCGTTATAAGGCGGTTTTTAGGCGTGTCCCCCGATGACCGCCTTATAACGGATATCTACAAGCTATAATACTGGAGTACATTATCATACAAAGCAGTTTATACAAACTGACTGTAGTGATGACATCATAAATCCCAGACTATTACCATACAGACATAGCTGTATTGATTCCTTGTTTTGAACTGCTGTTCATCAAAACGTTTTAACTGACATTTAAAACTCAGGCATGGGAAAAAACCCTGCAATTCACCTCGCTGACGGCTACCTCATATATTGTCTCAGTGATTAGGTGTATGATTGATTTTACAGATGATCGATATGGCGAACAGGTAATCGATATACCTGTGATTACAATCACACCTGCCTGTAACACCTGCCACACCTGTTGCATTTTAATACACTTTGTTGTGGAGTGCATAAAATTCTCACCTTTTATCACGCTAACTGCCACATAAACACGTGTTCGCGAGGCCAGCAACAATTACAGCGTGGATGCACTTTTAGTTACATGCTGAACACATGCTGTCCGCTCTCCTTTTATTCCAGGCCCCTGTAATACAGTAGAGCGCCATTATAACGCGGGCTTCAATGGCAAGCCTATTGTTGCTTTTTATAGCCAGGTGGCAATAAATTCAATCGGCGACTTTTGGTCCAGGGTAAAAAAAAACAATACTGTAGATATTCGTTATGAGGCGGTCATCGTGAGACAAGCCTAAAAACCGCCTTATAGAGGATACCATGTATTTTATATGGACCCGCGTTATAGAGAACACCATAAACACGAATCGGGGGACACGCTAGACCCGCGTTATAGTGAATCCGTGTCATAACGGGGCGCCTTATAAAGGATATCTACAGTACAAAATAAAGTTTCGGGACATACCATACCCATTATATCAGAGAATAGTCATACAGTGGACTCTAGTTATAACGCTGGTCCGGATGCTGTTATGGGGGGAAGTATTAAGCTACAATTCACAATCATTTACACCCTGTGTGATATAACGGACAGAACGAATCGGATATTGGGAAACGCCGTACCCGAGCTATAGCGAGGTCCTACTGCGGTGACTCATGTGCTGATACAAATTGAGTTTCTCCTGGCATATTTATTCAATATTGCTAGCTGATCTAAGGGGAAATTATGACCATTAATTTACCACGTCGTTTTGATCGGCAGTACTTTGCCTGATGCATGCAGTAAGCGTGCGGGCAATACTGCTGTAACAATCCATATTGTGCTACTGTTTATATTGTTTAATGGCAGACTCCTGTTGAGAGTTGGATCTGAGATAATAAACGCGCATTACCTGATGTGGTGGCTGAGTCATCTCATTAAATGATGGACATCTCCCATCCCCAGAGACACCAATTAACCGGGACCAAGTAACCGGGAGTGCTAATTGATTGTTTCCGCAATATTGTGCAATACGATTCAATAACGGGGTTTTTCAATTCATTTGGTGTCAGTGCACGGGATGTGGCCAGCCCACCAATAAGCCATATTCATTTGGAAGACAGGAAGACCTAGGATACATCTGATAGATTGATGCGATCATTAACTGATCCAGTAACGAGATGGCGGAAATTGAAGCGACCATGTTCATTCTTAGTTATTTTTGGTTTTCCGGATTTTCCGCCATCTGGCCTTGTTAGATCCGTGTAACCATAGCATGACGATGCCTGTACTATTGCCATGGCAACAAAACTGCTCCACATTCAAGGGGGACTGGAGCGTTTACGTCCTCAAAACATTGGTGAACTTCGATGAATGATTGAAGTAAATTTAATAAAACACGTTTAGCATGCTACTATTAGCATACAAGTGGATACAAGTATATTTAAACACAATCTTACTGGGGAACAATTTGTTTGAGTGAATCAGGTGACTTATTGCTACAGATGATAAACTTCACCCGGATAACGGCGTCTGTCTGTCTCAGGTCAGAGGTCATCTCCCTGGAAACGTCTCGTGTCTCCGGGGAGACGGAACAAGCCTCTGTGCGCGCTGTATCCGTGTTTAATCAGCGGCGAGATGCTGACGGGAATGTGAAACGCTGCTCCGGGGATGTCGTAACTCGCCCGCAGTGAGTCTGACGGGACACCATTTATCGTCCCTCTCTGATTGAGTTTGATTCCTGCGTCCTGCTCGGCTTAAGCTGTGATGCGCCGTTGTCATGGTTACACAGCATCCACCGAGGCGTGTTTCTGAGACCATCGCTCGTCCTGTCTCCTTTATTCGCCAGTTTTCTCCGCGATTAGAGGTTATTTTAAGCCAGATTCCGCGCATGTCCCAGAAATAGGCATGTACAGCAGATCATCGGCATTACGCGGGTAGCGGGAGACGCCTCAGGGACCGCGTTATATCGAGTTCCCATGTATTCTTATGGTCGACATTTGACCCGCGTTATAGGGAAGAGTTGAAAGGCGAATTCTGAAAACACAGCAAACTCGCGTTAATCTAACCGCGTTATATCGATTATCTACTGTACAAGGTTTTTACCTCGACCTTCGACTGGTAAAACATTTTCCACCACCAGAAAAAACACCGCCCGATAATGATTTGATACATGTGGTTAATGCGGTAGATAAGTTAGTTAGCACACGTGGTTTCACTAATTAGATGTGAGTTTTATCAGGGGGTCAGTGATATCACTTATAAACTGTGTCTGGCTTCAGCCCCTCGGGAAACTTGTAATGTGGGAAACCGTGTGATCTAATTATTTCCTCTACAGCGTGGATTCTTTGTGGGATATTTTGTATAATTTGGTCACAGTGTGAATAGTCGCACTTGAGTTATGATCTGCATTACTGCTGATCGGATTAATCTCTGAGAATCTATTGTTTTACATTATAAGTACAGCTGATGAACGGTATAACGGTATAATGGTGGAGTGCCAGCCGCAAAATCTGCATTATATCGATGTGCTCCTATGGGCGACCTTTGACACGCGTTATATGGAATAATTGAAAACCAAGTCGAGAGGACACGACGTACCCGCTTTATATAGAATACCGCGTTCACACGAATAACGTTATTTTATATGGGCCCGCGTTATAGAGATCAACAGAAACACAAATCGGGGGACACGCTAGACCCGCGTTATAGCGAATACCACGTTATAATGGACAGCCTCACAGGGCACACCTACAGTATATTGATCAGCAGCTGTATCAGAGATGTTGAGATCATGTCTGTGATGAACTCCGGGATGCGCTCTTATTGTTGTTCCCTTCATCTTCACCTTGCTACAGATATAGCTACAGTATTAGTGCCTGTAATCTGGTAAATCTATCTTCCTGTGTTACAAGTATTCTGCTGCTTTCAAGGTGGGAACTGATAAAATGATGCAATGAAGAAAAACACCTGCTCATAAGATGCAATATCAAAGGAATAGTAGTTAGCCCTGCTGTTGTTGTTCTGTTCCTGATCCATTTATATTTATTAGACGGTTAAAGACAGTTACATCTATAGGACGACTGATTGCAAACTTGTAAAATGTTAAAACAGGCAGACATCGACATCATAGACAAGGCGTATCTCTTGTAACTCCTACTGTGTGAGACAAGTGCATCTATGATGCATGGTACAGTAGATCATCGATATAAAGCGGTTTGGTGAAATGCGGGACACGATTTGTTTTTATCTATTGTTTTGTATAACCTTGGTGAAAGGTCGCCCATAAGAATGCCTGCAGTGGTATATAACGCGGTTTGGGGGCTTGTACATGTATACTTGCACGTAATTGGATGATAATTTGATTGGCGTGTCTATAATGCTGTAGAAAACATGTACAACTTTGACTCGGTGTGTCAGGCCAGATATAAATCAGAACATTACCTACATTAGTCCCTCATTATAACGCGTTTATTTACCTTTACACGTATATGCGTCACTATAACGCGTGATTGGCATGGCCCCCTGATTCTGTGTGGTCATACATTAAAAACAGAATTAAATAGCACCTCGTCATATGAAGCGCATTTGAACACGCATCCTCTGTAAAACGCGTTATAGTGAGGGTCGCCCATGTTTGCTTCACTGATCTAGAATGAATATATATTTTACATTTTGGGTGTGCCCCAGTCTAAAAGCCAGCATTCTATATCCCAGACTGTCGCATACCTACACGCTCACCCCTCCCCTACTCCTAAAACACGGAGCTACGTTCACCCCTCCCCTGCTTCTAAAACACGAGCTGTGTTTACTTCATGCTGAGTTCTAACCGATGTCTGGGCATCAATCACCATATAAACTGTCATAAAAATATAAATACGTTATAACAAGGTGAGGAAACTGTCCATCTGAGAATTCGATAAAACAGGTCTGGTCATCATATCCCTTTCAAAGTTTCAAGTTTGCATATCCCTTTATAAACTCTAGGTGGACACCTTGTCAATTCTGCCCTGTAATAGTCCAGCATAACTCATGTACCAGTTTTATACATTCCACGCAGCTACCGATACCTTACATCTGCAAGTAACACCCATGCGCATTTTTGTATATCTTACATGTACATGTATATGAATATTATGAGTGGATGTGGATAATCACTGTTCCACTCCGCCCCTTGTACTGTCTGTGGTGATTATAAACCTGATGTGTAACCACGTGTGTGTGTGCTGCGGTGTAGTTACTGTAGAACCTCTCTACAGCTTGTACGTTGTTTAGCATGGTCTTCTTCTTATCTGCCTTATAATCAGTACATGTATGTACATAGCCATGAATATTGAAAATCGTTTTAACAAACGTAAATGTCGATAAACTGTACATTTGATTTATAGCGGACCCACCAAATTAATATAGAAAGTTGGGTGTTAAAATGATTGTATTTGAAAGTTACATGTGAGCCATGACATTAATCAATTGTTGGCTCGTGTATAGTGCTAACATCTTCATTCACATTTAATTTGTAACAACATATCTGAAATGTAAGCGAGTAAACGAGATGATGAATTGCTGAGCCGCTATCACTGAGAGCCTCTGCCTCTTAACTGTTTTACCTCCTCCCTCCTACATTCTGCGTTTGATGAGCTGAGATGTACAGGAATAGTGGGTATTTACCGGAGAAGTTGTGTTATTTCGGCTGGCAGAAGCAGGCGCGACTTGTAAAACCTCCGGCCAGAGCCGCCAAAAGTTGCCCGTGTGTGTGTGATTTTTTACACCAGACATGAGAGGTACAAGCCGAGACTGAGACAGAAACTCAAACTGCCTCGGATATTCCGCCGGGAAACATCTACACGCAACATCAGGGCGGAATATCAATCTACTTTCATTCAATATCAGAGTTTTAGTGACCATGTGATTTGTAATTGTGGACTAGCGACAGTCAAGCGTCCACGTTTCGATTTTGGATAAGTTGAGTTAACAGAAACCAATGCTGAGCCGACAATGACATTATAAGTTCTTCACAAGTTCAGGGCTATAGCTGTTTCTGTCTTCTCGCCGTGTTGAACCCACGAGGTTAGAATATCGTCTACGTGCAGAGATTGGATCTGTAGGTGTGTGCGGACATGGATAGGAAGCTGAACACGTCCGGGTTTGTCTCCATTGACGACGACAACTCAGATGCCGCTACTGATGTGGATGCACAGTCAAATTACACGGTAAATATGTGCAATTGTCAAGTTTAAGCTGTGCAAAAACAAGTTTTCGTGTTTGAAATATCATCAAATGTCGGCTTGAATTCGAAGGAACACGGACGGTTAAAGCTGCTGTATATGCGATTTCCCAGGTCAGAGTGACCAGTAAAACGAGATCCTGATTTGATTTGCCAACTGTTGATGGCTGTAAATGTGGCTGTAATCAGAGAGATTGTGGTATATACTACCAAATATTCATGATAAAATTAACCGGTATACGTGGTGCCCGAAACCTCCCTTTCCCCTTGATGTCTCTCTGAGCTGGACTCGCTACCCGCGTGTAACTATGGTACCGGTATTAGAATTTGCACAACTTGTTCACCTATTTACACCCCAACCAGAGTTTAAACAAATAGCGCCGGTCCCAGCATACATATCAGGTTAGATTTATTACCGGCCGGACTAACAGCACAACTTCTTTCTGCTAACACAAAATAAACTAGCCAAACTAGCAGCTGTTTTGTGAATCTGACCCCGAAGCTGTCGGCTACTGGATGTGGTTGCCTGTAGAGCTGCCAGTCCCAGGGCGCCCCCGCACAGCATGTAGCTGATAGTTTTCGGGTCGTGTGTACCTGAGTTGTCCATCTCATCTCAGTCTCTTTAACCACGTGTTGCTCCTCCAAAAAATAAACACCATTTTTACAGTAGCTGTACGATATGACGCGGTTACTTGCTTAAACCGCGTTATAGTCAGCTATGGTCAGTGGTCATTTATTGCTAAGGATGACCTTTGACCTGTGTTGTAGATAGCAATAGAAAAAACCCGAGGGGACATTATAAAGTGGGATTAAACTACACCCCGCGTTATATCGAGCAGTTATTGTATAGTTATTTATGGTAGATAATTGTTTTTTCAGACCCCAGATTCTCTGTATGTGGGGTCCGTGTGTGTTTTACTATGTTTAACTATCGATGTTACCTGAGAGTACGTGTATCATGGAGATGGCTTATTCGTATCCTATGCTCACATGTACACTTTTCATAAATGTTCTGTAATACTAAACTGTCAGTTTATCGGGCCTACCCCTGAAACCCTTCACATGTCATCTACGGCTTCTCCCAACTAATACATACATGTATGCTGTATACTTCAGAGATCCCTCGTTAACCACCTCTTTAAAATGATTAAACACTGAATCGGGGGTAATACCGCAATAGGAGGAGGGTCCATGACCTTACGATCTAAGCTTGGACATGTAGAATATTTCATAGTTTATAGTTTTATTTTCTACGTAATCCAACGTGTGACATACAAGCCATGGTTAGGAACGAAGTTGTATATGAAGATTAAATACAGTTAATATAACATATACAAGGATTCGTACAATGTACACGTGTGTCTACTTGTACCTCGTATCTCGTACATTACTTCCCGGTAATCTTTCTGTCTACTCTCTCTTAACCTTTCTAAAACCTTGAAAGTCTATTTGAAATTGAGTCAGGCGTGAAGCTGGCTAGAGATATGGATGATAACATCTACAGGTACCTATGTAAAAATGTGCGTGTGCTGTACATAGGGTAGTCTTCAGTTAAGATGGTAGGCCAGGTCGACCTAGTGTGTAGCTAAATTTACGTAGCTAAATTTTCGCTTACATGTACTATATCTAGTCCTTCTATTCGGAGGTCAGACCTGGTCAGATCCAAGCTTCTAGAGCATTGCAATAATCCGGGAATGACAGATTCTATTATTGGTTTATTTTCTTCATGTTTATAAGTTGCGGTCTCGTGTGCTAGTTATTAATATGTACAATGTACATGTTTCTTGGTCCTCATCTTGTTTTTTATTACTGATCTGCTCTTTCACGCGGTATATATTGCTGAATGTTTTCCTGGTCAGACGGAAACATATAAATCCCGGCATGTTAACCCAGTTATAAGATTTATATGTTTTATATGTGAGAAGAGGCAGCCTCTCTCCTGTGTGTCTACCTGCCCCAGTGCATCCTTCCTGTGTGATATCCGTTATCATCGTTACCATTAACCTTCCCGCCCGTCTCCCAGTCAGGCCTGTCGCTCATAAAACACTGCATTACCATCACCGTCTCGCCCAGCCAAACCTGTCAATCATACATCTCTAAATTACAGACACCGAACGTCGTGACGTCATTTCTCCGCGTTCTCTCCTACACTTACCGCGCTTATTTATAGCTGGTTGTTGCTAGGTAACGTATTTCACTCACTACATCTGTAATACAGGCTCGCATTACAACTTCCCTAACAGACCGGTGCTCTGAAATCTTTCCAAATATTGATTTTAATACGAGAGTGCAATGATTGAATGACGGGTGCAAGTATATGATATTCACGTAATTGTGATTATAATGTGGTTTTATTTTCAGTAGGTCACGCTTTAAGTCAGTCCAGTATCAAGGTGTGTACACTGATAATACAATTCATTCAAGTGTCTGCTTGCGGGTGATAGTGGTCACCGTTGAATATGACTTATATTGAATATAAGATGAAAACACATCACCAATCAGGATTTCCAGTTTTTCATTCTGTACGACCATAATCCAAGCTATATATATAGTTCTATTTTCAAACAATCTTCGTGTGGTCGTTCAAAATTGATGTGGCTCGCCAAAGGGGAGAGTGTTTCCAGATTCAAATCACATTAATATTAGTACGGGATGTTTTAAAAGCACTCTAAATACAAGTGTAACGCAGCTGTATGACAGTTTCCCCCATAGCATCGCCATATGCTTTCGATCATTTCATTGTCATTTTTTCCGCAATGTTTATAGGGTTTTCATGGTTTTCACATTTTGTGTCCTTAACTCGGAGCGTTCAGCGCTGTTTATTGAGAAGCTCCGTCTGTAAAACATGCAGTGATACTGTATAAATCATGGTATAAAATCGGCTCTATCCTTGCCTGATGCTGGGTAAAAAGCACAGAAACCTGGGCTGATGAACGGGTAATGCACCCTGCTGTGAATGTGGAATAGATTCACCCGGCCAATAAAAGACCGAGGTTTAGCAATAAAAGTCACAATATGGTACCGGTATGAGCGCGAACATGGCGTAAACTGGTTCTTGAAAGCAATAGAATCCATGCTGTTTATTTTAGTCCTTCGGCAGACGCAGATAATTAGGGATGTTCTATCAAAGCTTAAGGCGCGTTTCGTGCTCTTTTCATTTCTTATATAGAGGACGGTAAAGATTGATATTTACACGTAGAAACGATTTAAAAGTCTCAGAGCTCCACAAGGAATGGCGTTTTATCGAAACCAAGTCGTGTTATTCGGTCGGCACGGATTGATGGATCGATATGTAGTCACTGATTTATAGACTACTGCCCTAACAGATACATCAATTAATCAACCCTCATCTGTACAGCACCACCTAATCGTTGGTTTGCTACTTTAAACTATTTTCTGTATTGCTCATTCCAACAGTAACCAAGCTTTAAAACGCCTGTAGAATGATTAAAGAACGAATGTCGTGCCTAGCTTCAGTATTCAGGCCCAAACTTCCCTGCCTGAATAATGCGCCCAGGAAATCAGGAAAAACTAATGCGAGGACGGGAGGAAATGGTTCTTTTATTAACTGTGAATAGATGCCGAGCAAATCATTCTTTATCACAGAACTATTCATCACGCAATCGCGGCATAGAAATGTCCGCACATGGACTTCAGATATTTTAGCCAACTTATAACCTTTTATGTGATGATGTCAAGTTTTTCACATAACGTGTTTGGCTGATTTACTTAAAATTCAAGTTGGATTCGTTATTTTAATTTGTTGTGTAGAATACTTGTTCTTTCAAAACTGAAAATATTCTGAAGTGTATAACTTGTATAACTGTGACAAATTAAATTTGTTTGGAATTTTTGGCGAGGAATGAAAGGTACATGTCCATATGATAGGTCAAAATACAAACAAGCACATGTACAATATATATCGCCCTAGTACGTTTATATTAAGTTAGAGAAACTGTTTAACTTCTATCTGGTTACCTCCCGTTCCTGGGCACGAGCAGAGTCGGTTCCCGCCAAATGTTCCCGCGAGCAGACGATCCGTCTGTTTCCACTTTGTTCCCGCGTTAATTTCCCGGGCGGTCGTCTGCTTGTCAAAACACGCGGGTTCGCGCCGCCGGGGGAACTCAGGTGCCCGGCCGCTCACCTGCCAATCAACACCGGAAATACGTCACCTCAGGTCACGTGCACGCGCCCGTGAAACGCTGCATCCGGGGCTGTGGGTCAAAGGTCAAGCTTAACTGCTACCACGGTTCTGGTGGCTGTTGCCATGGCTTTGAAGGTTGTTATGGAGACGGTGTTTTTTATGACATTTTGTGAGTTATTTGTGCAGCAACTTCAGTAGCTTTGGATACTTTGCCGAGGTAACACCCTCCTCTCTGTCGGGTCTGGGTTCTTCGTGTCATCTGGCAATGAGTAAGCACATGTGAGAGATTATTGTGATAATCGGTGAGAAGTGAAGGATAGATATTTGATGATGGGATCTTTAGAGGAATCGGATAGCGATGGCGCACAGGGGCTGGTGTTTGCTCCCTCAAGGATCTGCTGGGACTCGGTCGTCAGATCTCAGTCCTTCTCAGAGGTAGATTTAACAACTCGACAAGCTCTGCTCTGCTATCGGCATCTCAGTACTGGCTGCTCTCAGTCAAACGCGGCAAATTTGTGGGTTGCGTCTCATAAGCGATCAGATTTTTGTGAACGTGTTACGCTTTTGACGCACATTCGAATCGTCTCTAATTGTAGATACCACGAAATACCAACTTCCAGATCAAGGAAGTCAAATATCTTTGTTTCTACTACAATAGACTTTCACTAAGGCGTGTAAATATCCATGCATTTACTCTTTTTATTACAGTTGAAGAGTTGGATAGATTTATGATTGTTTGTAATATATTATTGTTATTAAATTTGCAGAGTGGTGGTATGGATGCTGAAGGGTTGGAGAGACTAAACAAGTTATCGAGAAACCACCCTGTCCTCTCCCTGGTTTTAGCGGACACTGAGAAAATTAACACCAACCATCTGCTGGACTTCGTGGATTACCAACTCAGTAATGGCCAACAACAACAGGTAAGTCGTCCATCATATAAGAAGTAAAATCATTCTTAATGTAACATGAAACAGTTAAGGCAAGCAATGGTTAACAACAAGAGGCTAACTGAATGATAATAAGATTTTAAACTGAATTCATTGCTCCAGACGTGATTTAGATAAACTTATCTAACGCCTGTCTCCCCGTGTCATGTCAAACTCTGGCCAACAAACAACAACAAGTATCCAGTGGGTTAGTAATACTAGAAGCTAGCGAGCTACAGTGCCTGTAAATGTTTCCTGCTATCTTTAGGACAGGTACCTTACACTCTGACCGAGTTTTTATATATTTCAGAGTTTGTTATTATTTTTGTTATTTTTCACAGGTACCGTACACTCTGACCGAGTTTTTATATATTTCAGAGTTTATTATTTTATTTATTATTTTTCACAGGTACCGTACACTCTGACCGAGTTTTTATATATTTCAGAGTTTAT
>JAXGGS010297174.1:0-14131 GCA_035585475.1 Armandia brevis
ACTGTCAACAGATGTTGATGTTGAGTATCAGCGCTTTTTTGTATGATTTACAACAAGTGATGCCAGAATGCTCACTTGTGGCCTATCTCATGCGCTAAAGTATTCCACGTGTTCATTCCCCTATCAGACTGGATAGACATGGCAATATCCGGTTCGCAGACTCCACCTAGAGGTGACCATCCTGCAATGGCATATTTAATAACTTTGATATCAGGTAATGTATATTTTACAACTGAACAAACGGGTGTTCAATATATTATGGTAAAAGAGACAACCATTGAATGGTATATAATAAGGTCATGAAGTCGTCACAAACGTTACCTAATGCTCCCATGGTATACATGGTGAAAACGGCATAATGATCGGCACCATACCATGCATGTCCTGCAAATAGGACAGAAGTGACTGCTCGATTATTTTGAACGGTATGCGCTAATTACTTCGTGCTTTGTAGCAATCGTTGTCATATATCATTTAAAATCATTATTAAGTTTTATTAATTTAATACACACCGTTCGTTTTTGCCCATTTCCCCCACTTCTCGTTTAGCCAAGAACTGCCATCAATTACAAAATTCCGATAATCTTTTCCACTTTTGGTAGGATTGTTTGTTGGCGAGGCTTCGGAGCTCCGGATAGGAGAAGATTCTTCTGTCTGCAGAGTTAGGGATTTTCTCATAATTCTTGTATACATACTCATTAAGATCACACTAAATTAGAGTTTATTTTCAGATGAATTAAAATGCCACCTGTTGAATGATCCATATTATCTTGAATTTTGTAATGACCTGGTAATTATCCATACTTACGTTTGCTATGATTAGGGATTTGAACCATGGGGTGATTGATATGGTACCATAGTTTGGTAATATGGAAGAGTAGGCCATGTGCATCTATAAATATAATCAACAGTACAATATGAAAAAAGGGTTATGAATTACGCAGATTTCGAGCGTTATTATCATATTTACTTGTTCAACACGACCATTATTATACCATAAAGAACTATTGGGCTGTTGCATGCCACCTTGACAGTCTAGGCTTTGTAACGTATGCCCCGCCCTTGATCCAGTGTGAGTTTAAGCAGTCAAGTGTGAAATTGATAAAAATTGTTTGTTAACTTAATAACCCAAGTATATGCCAAGACAGTTTCAGACAAATACAATTTGTTTATGCCTGACTTGCAATTGTCCTAATCTGAATCGTTGCATTAACCTATGTGACTCGAATATACATTTCGTGAGAAGCTGTTTTAAAGGGTTGAATATCTCATGAATATGCAGTATATATTTCAAGACAAACTATCTAAAAGTACCATGCATAATAATATTGCCTTTGTGTGCGTCTTACGTACTTACCCCATTGAAAATATGGCCATAATACGTCCTTAACTCGTAATCTGCCTGGCTCTCATCATTATTGCTTCTATCCAAAAACCTTAAGAGTACAAGCAACCGGTACTTACTAGTACGAGAGCATGTGTTTTCTGTCAGTCAAGATAGGTAATTATTTGTAAATCATGAAAATCTTACGTCTTGTAAACCGTATAATCCAGTACGAAAGCGACCTGTATGTGGTACACGGTTTCTGTCCCTGTTGCACCTCTCTTTACACGTTTATTAATCGTCTTGTGAGCATCGCGTCTGGAAACGGTGATGTTTCGAAACGAGTTGTCATTTTTGAGAGCTGGTGGAAAAAAAGAAGCACAGGTCAACTCGAGTAAATTGTTTATCTTTCTAGAAAAAAATTGCGAGTGTCATAATCCCATTTGCTGCATATTAATGATCAATATATACTGCGTCCTGTCTACGTTGTAAATGTCAATATTAAACTGTTCGTTTATGTGTCTAGATGCGCGGTGATGCACTATTTACCTCCCCCGAATTGTCCTGTCGTTTTGTCCTCTTTCAGTGTGTGAACGTTTAGGCCGAATGCTTTTAAAAGCTGAGAATATTGCAGCCCCTTGTCGGACAATCTGGATTTATCCAGTCGGAGAAGCTCATAACGTTTCCCACCAGACAGCAGAGATCCTTGCTAAAGCGGTAAATAAAAACTTGATAAAACCCAGAATTTCCTAACTGTAACGATAAGTTCAAATGAGGATTTATAGTTGTCTAATCAGGAAGACTTACAAATGTATAGTCATTGTCCTTGTAAGTCACAGCAATCACTGCACCTCCATAGCGGTCTTGGTAAAAGGACGTGTGCTGCAAAATATTACAGAAATGTGTGCATGTCAAATTGTCTACGGTCTCTTAATGTATTAAACGTCTATCATCATACTAGCATCGGTGTAGCATGGAATGGAGCTTCAACTTAATTCATGAGAAATTCTCACCTTGAAGCCGTGATTGAGGTTTTTTAATTTCTTTGCCGATGGATCTGTGTAAGTGACCTTGAGTTTGTTGAGATCCAGACCTTTGTTCTTCACTAGAAATAGTTTGACCTCTCCCTCGCTGGTAGTCAGACTAATAGGCAGCTGGTCAGGGAGCGGCTCTTCCAAGGATTTTTGCATCAGTGACGGCTCCAGAATACGGATTGACGTAAGCGCTTCTCCTTCATGACGTATACCGCCTGAAGCGAGACTCAAATTCATCAAGCTGCCTACTTTATATTTAAATACTAATAACTACATATAAACATGTTGGAATAGACGAGGACCATTTATTATTAATAATAAGCCCGACTCTGGAATATTGACTTTCACGTGATGCATTCTACACGAGATTCAAGAATATTCATACATCTTATACGTAGTTGTTCATGGTGTAAGAGAAAATAAAGCTCGTATCAACGGTTGTAAATAAAGGATTAACATTGGTACAATAAACGACATCATATCTTACCAAGTTTTTTTACGGGTATAGCATTCGCAAATACGAAAAGGCAGAGCCCCGCAAGTGTTATAGAGATCTGCATCTTCCTTCGTTAGTCAGCGATGTGAGGGAATCACACGATGAAGTGATGAACTTCACGACTGAACGCATCACTGATTTAAGTTTTTTTACTTGAAGGTATTGCCTAGTGATTGTATACATGACATAGAAACCTATTTAAGCGAGCCAGGTGACAGCCAGGTCACGACAATACCGTGATAGGCGACTTTACACCTGAGAACCAATATCAAAGGTGGCGAGGTGCTGGAGAGAATCATTATCTGTATGAAACCATGCATATAAGTCAGTGACATAATAAACTACCAAGGTGCGACTTATATATCCGATATATTCTGACGGGTTTTCCCGGGGGGTAGGGACGGGCGAGGGATTGTACTCCCAAATGGTTATAATACAGGTACATGTACTCCCCACTTTTATTGACATGCCGTAAATGGTTCGGTATGCTTCTCCCACTTGTATTATCATCTAATGTTTCAACTGGTTCATTGCCTGAAACTAGCAGTTTACATACGTGTTATTATCATTATCATTGTAATATGAAATCTTATGTTCAACCTCTTTCTACTAATCGGGTGCATGCCACCTTTGGCCAGAGGGAACGAGCTGGGTCTTGGGCTGGGGGAGCACCCCTGTCTCATGAAAGACCCCCCCCCCTCACACACGCACCCAGACATACTTCACACCACCCTACCCTGGCCTGGTGGTATAAACATACTGTCTCCCCTATTTCCGCCTTTGCCTTTCATATAAAGTTGTTTCCCTGACATGCGTATTGAATCTGTATAAGATAAATTAGAAATAGTTAATGGGCAGGGATTTTCACAAATACGTTCTTAAGACGTTCTTAGAAAATTGTTTATATTACTGTATACGTGACAAAACTAATTTGCGCTAATTTACTAGTTGAGAGCTAGAGAGCTGCAAAGCATCATAAACTCACTGTTTAGTCCACATGTGTACATAAACTTTTTCAATATTTTGGCTCATGGCGGAAAATGTTTCAATTAAATTGTCAATATTTTAGAATATAGGGATCTCACTGAATCCTTGTCCAAGATATTCGAGATCAGGCGAACCTACGCTAAAGTATTATCCCTCTAACAGCTTGAAATATGTATTCATTGAATATGTCCGATGGACATGCCTATCTTAAAGTACATTATTCGTTCGTTCAACCGTTCAAGTCGTTCGATTAGTTGATAGTTATACTTTATATTGGCGATCGCTGCTTAGTTGAGTAATGGAATCGTTTGCCTTAAGCGTTTGGTAAATTTGGTTGAAGAAACGAGTTGCTAGGTTTGGAAATTGGCAATTCAATTTAGTTTCTGTGCAATTCAATCTAGTCGCGTTGAAACTTAGTGTAGTCGCTTGCTTTCGGAATTGTTTATGATAGATATCGTTTCCTGGGTGACATATTCTGCCATACTTAGTCATTCTATAATTATTTGATTAATTGAGTACCTGCAAATGAAAATACGTTTCCCGACTTTACAGGTAATGCCATTCCTTGAATCGGCCAATTTGGAAGATATAAAAACACTTAGGGGCCCTGGTGCCCTGGTTATGTGTTCTGATCACCCTCGATCCTCACTGAAAGGGCAAGCTAGGTGATCAAGCTGTGCTACCCCAGGATGCGGACGAGGAAGGTGGTCAGGGACGCGAGTCTAGTGTTACCTTGCCTGGAATTAAAATGTCAACATGGTCCTCGTGAATAGGCGCCACTTGTAACCAGCAGATACAGAAAGTGCAACAGGTACATAAACCACGATGCTGCCCTTACCGAGCTATTAATTACTTCTAGTGCATAACATAAAAGCATTAAGCCGGATATCTTGGATTTCCTGCTGCTTGACCTGTCATACTGTGAGAGTGTATAAAACGTCTGAGCAGGCGGTGTGATGATGTATCCTGTCTCAGGATGATAGAAGCGACCCCTTGCTGCGATACAAAATCAGCTAAAAATGTGATTGGTTTTCCCTACATGATAGCTCATTCAGATTGTTTATCGAGAATAAATTGCGCTGTTTGCGATATTTATGTCACAAAGTCGGATGCAATTAGCCCGGAATACGTCATTATACACGAGACACCATGCAGGTGATTTCAACAACATAGTGAGGTTGTGCTATATAAGCTCATGTGAAATGTGCTGTTCGTGATCACTAAGCTGATGGTTCAGTCACTTGCACCTCCGATAGCTATTTTAGGCCCGATACCTCACTCAATATCACAATATTCAAGTTTAGTAGGTAAGAGACGTCATATTTTTATTGATCTGATTCTGTCATTGGTTATATCAGATAAACCATTTTCATTGTAGTTGCCGAACCAAACTCAAGTTATATCTGAGGCGATCACCACAGCGGCCACGTGGACAACAGACGCTACAGAGGGCAATGGCGTCACTGGTGACCAGGATGGTTACGACCACAACTCATATTGTGTGTACGGATCAGGGGTGAGCTATGGGATCATACGGGTGACGTTTGTATACGTCATAGCCTCGCTTGGAGTGATATCCAACGGTTTCGCTCTGCCCGTGCTGTTGATGCGCAGGGAGTTGCGCAAACATTCAGCTAACGTTCTGATCGTGAACCAACCACTGATTCAAGATTCAAGATTCAAGATTCAAGATTCAACTGATAGACTTCATTTGTTCTCTAGTTCTGCTTCTAACTTACATAGTCTGGATGCAGAAACAATCTTGGCTGCTGCAGACACCGCTTGATACATTATTCTGCTATTTGTTTATGAAAGAGCAGGCATTTTGGATGTTGTTCTCTGCTTCGACCTTCAATCTCATCGCTCCTACAACTCCTATATTTCGGATGTATTCAATCACAAAACTATAGTTTGTTTTATATGATGTCAATTGATGATTGAATAAACTCATATTGATTTAAAGCTCGTATGATTCATTATTTACATAGCAGATCTGTCATACTACTATCTTCATACCTTGACCCATTGACAAGCCAGTGCGTGAGTAGTATTAGAGGCAGCTACCGCCGCGTTTAATCGTGTCACTCTAACATTACAACACTACTACTTGCGGTGAGAGTAGTACAAGAGTGTTGGTTGTTTTTTATTACCAGGGAACACCTCCCGGGAGGTGAGACACTCGGCCATACATGTCTCCATCTGATAATCTCCGTCCAGCTCCCATCCCCCTGCAGCCTGCAAACCGGCGAAATGCTAACTAACAATGTCCAATCTTATATTTACCCACTTCATATGATTTCCTTTGTGGGATATTTAGGAAATTTTGACTAAGCAATATTTGTACTGTTCTTAAATACCTACCTGCCTCTTGCCTGTGATAAATTTACATGTGTGTTAAGTTGGTTGCCAGAAACTGATCAGGTAAGCTCCGTTATATTCGATTGCCAATGAGAGCATCCCAGTTTAGTTATGCAGCTTATTTATCTCACAAATAATGCGAGTGCTAGTGGTGTACTCCTGTCGTGGTGCACTCCTGTCGTGTTGTCGTGGTGTAGTCCTGTATTGGTGCATTCCTGCTGTGGTTTATTCGTGCTGTTGTGTATTCCTGCTGTGGTGTATTCCTGCTGTGGTTTATTCGTGCTGTTGTGTATTCCTGCTGTGGTGTATTCCTGCTGTGGTGTATCCCTGCTGTTGTGCAGCCCTGCATTAGTGCAGCCCTGCATTGGTGGTGTATTCCTGCTGTAGTGTATTCCTGCTGCTGTGCAGTTCATTGGTGCATTCCTGCTGTGGTGCATGTATTCTTGCTGTGGTATGGTCCTGCTGTGGTACATGAGATACCTCAACCTCAATGCTCACGTTGCACCGTCTTTGTGACTCTTGCTGAGACTTCAGAGTATGGCTCAGCAGACAAAGACTTTGCGACACATAAAAAAAAGATGATAAAACTAGAGGAGGGATACACACTCTGGATAAGGAGCTTGACCAATTGACACTCGCCAATATCTGACAATGACATAACGAAACCCCTGAGGCTAATTTGATTCAAAATGAAAAAATGTGTCATTATTGTTAGAAATATATTGACATGTTTAATGAAAGAGACTAATATTTGTCGTTACAAATAGTTTAGATGCTCTTAACGCTTGTCATAGTTTAGTCATTGTCTTAACACACTGTTACGGTTGATTGACCCGCACCTCGTTTGCACTATGGGCGCACTTGATAATTAACATTTAACATTGCCTAATGACCAATAGCTAATTAGTAGTTATTTCTATTTGCGGGAATCTCGAATCCTAACGGTCAGCTAATTCGAATTAGTTCAATACATATAGTAGTAGAGTTTAAACGTTACACTGCATGTTCTATAATAAACTTCACTTTAGTACAAGTCCGGAGTCCTAATCCAGATAATCGAATAATTATAGTGATATTGCATGGCCATACATGACTTATAGTAAGCGCTCTGTGCAAACAATTGTTGACATGAACGTATTAACCTTAGATAAATGCAAAAAAAGTTGAATCTCATAAAATTATTAATTCATGATCAGGAACTTCTCATCACGGGTCTTTTTCCAGTTAAAATTCGCTATTGTTCTAAAACGGAAACCTTGGTTTCTGCCATATCTAAGAGCAACCGAAATTAAATAACAGAATTTAATCAAATGAAATGGAGGGAGATCAATACGCCAAACTAGCAACACCTAAGAAATATACGCTCCAAGAAAACTCGGACATTTTGACAGAAAATACCGGAAAAACACCAGAAAAAATCCACGGAACCAAAGTTAAGTAACATTAGCACTGCCCCAGCAGAAAACCAAAATTTTTTATCGACTTTACTATGGTTTCTGCTGCAATTTCCGAATTGTTGATTCGAATCAGCCGCCATTTTGTCAAAAAAGGATTCTTGGAGGCGCTCAGCGAAAAAATTATTTTATGTCACATTGTGTTACTACCGAACTATACGCCATATAGACAACCCATTTAAACATCAGCATACATTATTTACGATTTTGGCAAGTTTTGATGACTTTTAAAGCCCGCGTATCTACATTCTCTTCGGACAGTCGCAAATCTCCCTGCCCGGTGAAATTCCCGGCTATCGCCTGATTGGTCAGCTACTGAATGCACAGCAATGCCCCGCCCACAAAGGTAGTTCCAGGAATCAGCTGGTGAATGAACGTGACGTAAACGCTACGTAGTACGCTCTGTCACAATCAGTGCATTCTCGTCAGATCACTAAGGAAACCATCACCAGGCAATCAGTCATTACATTCTCTCTACGCTTTCCACCATCCACGTCAAACATGCCTCGCGGACCGAAAAAGCAAAAGAATACTGACGCCACTATGAGCAGCCCCCCTCTACCCACTGAGGATGACTCCCTGGCCAACACCGGCAGTGTCACCACACGCTCTACTCTTGTCACAAACAGGGACGTTCGGGAGAAGACACCGAAAACCCTACCCACCAACGCTAATGCCATCTCTACTCAGAGCTCCGGACCAGTTTCTGAACCAGTCCCATCCAGCGCCGCACAGCTTCTAGTAGTGTGTCTGCGTTAGAGACCAGCACATCCAGCTCTGGTTCAGCATTGAAAGAAAACGTGACAGCAGACAATTCAAACAGCCAAATAGTCGCGAAAATCCTATCATCACTCAGTTGGAGGGCTTACAAAACCAATTTGCGGAGGTCAAGGGCCAGGTCAACGGCATTACACTGCGCATGTGCACACTAGAGACAAGCTCACACTCTAGCTCTGGGGCCAACCTTGAACAACAACTTGAAACACTAAGATTGGCTATCAGTGATGACTTCATGAGACACATGCAGACAAATGAGGAGAATACCAAAGTGCGTATTGCAGCCACTGAAAGTAAAACCGACTTGCGCTTTGATATGCTTGCAGCAAGAGTGCATCAGGTAGAGGTCAGATCCAACTCAGCCTCCCGTGCTGACTTTGAGGATGACATAGCGGGCATGCGCACTGAAATTGCCATCTTAGAAATAATGCTGCAACCGGCCTCTCTCCTGAGACAGTCGCCCTTGAGGATTGAGGCAATTGAACAATCAGATTCTGTCGAGATTACCACTGAACTGGTGCGCAGAATTAAAACCCTAGAGGATTCACAACTAGAGAACAACGGGCGCAATCAATCTGACCTGGTGACACGTATATCCGCGCTGGAGACATTCCAGGCACAATTCCGCAATGGTAACACCGGACCGGGTACAGCTACATTCGCACCAGGAGTGCAGCAGGCAAATGACGTCAGATTTGCCGGAATTGAGCAGGATAAGCGCAACAATAACTGGATAGTCACTGGCCTGCATGGTGACTATGCCTCTCCCGAGGGAGTGCTCAAACTATTCAATTTTGGCTTGGGCGCTCGCGTTAGTCCACTGGACATTGTCGGCATCTACCCCCTGGGAGAGAACAACACGGGAATTCTGGTGGTCATTGTCAAGTTCGGCTTGCTGGCACCACGTCAGCGGGTATACCGCCTCCGTACTCACCTCAGGAAAATAAAGAACATATACATAAATGAAGACTTGACAAAGCCTAGGGAGGAGCTCAATTATCTCGCGAGATGTCTTTTCAAGAAAGGGAAGGTTTATCGTAACTGGACCTCTCTGGGGGTCATACACGTTAAGATGGAAGATAATGGTCCTGCAATCAAGATCAATGACAAGGACGATCTCCTGAGAGTTGCGGGCCTGCCATTGGACTTCAACTTTGATGACCTGAATACCCGCGGCACCACCATTGACTTCAGTGTCCCTGACCCGTCCCAAACTACAGAATTCGGACCTCAGCCAAACCCTGAGAACAGTCCGAGGGCTGACAATTCCTCTGCCCCTGCTGTAGTCCCATCTCCACCAGCATCTGTCAACCAAGATGCCGCTTTTCGTCTGAACAGTCTGATTGATCCTTTTTTGTGCCAGCGTTTTGGCCCTGATATTAAAAAGGCATACAGATCCTTGCTCGATCGATAACCGGACTTAAACATCAATGGCTAACGTTTTAAATGATACACTGACCATTTCATCCTGAATACGCATATTGCAATGAAATTGAAATTGAATAAGAGCTATTCAAAATGATACATATATGAGTGACAATAACACTTTTAGTTGTATGTAGAATAGCGGCACCAAACCTAACATCCGATTTATTCCTAAAAGTTGCAAAGTGTACCGTTAAGGAGTATATACTTTAGGCTGTCCTAATTAATCTTAGGTATCAGCATTTACACCCACGATGCTGGCCGATGAGGTCAATATATAAAAAGGGAAAAATTTCCAAATTGTGTATGGTATAATTTCGATGTTATATTCTTGCACAATAGGGCAGCTGTATTTAAGCATTGATTGCAATTTAACCCAAGGGTTGCTTATCTAGGAATATTGATTATTAATTGATTATGTGATAGAAACCTTGAAAATTATTCTTATAGCGTATGTAAAGTAATGGACATAATATTAGACTATAATATATACTGCTTGTTACATTTACTGAATCAGTCAATAATATGTTAAGAAAAAATATTTCTCCTGTACTAACATAGTCGATGGACGTTTGCGGTCGTCATGACTTGACATGCGTAGTTCCAAGTCATGTGTAATGCAATTGCGTTATCAATAAATAGTAAATGTACACATCATGGTGTGATATTTCAAACCCAGTCAGGGAAAAAGAGCATATACACGGTTTGACTTAAGGACCATCACGTTTTCTAACTGAGAGACTCTCAACCTGCCTAGACTGTATGTATAATTTCGCTAAGCAAAAGGTTTGTCTCCCAAATTCGGGAGTTCTGGGGGGAATCGGCCGATTCTGAGTCGGCAAAAACTGTTCTTTTGCGATGTGGTACCCGGTGGGCACAATTGAAACATCAAAATAGTGTCGAAAAGTGAAATTTGCCGAACATTCGGAACTGGGTTAAGAAACTGGGTCACACATGTTCGTTTGTGTAGCGGAGAAGCGGAGAGGCCGAGAAGCCGAGAGGACAAGAGGACGAGAGGCGGTGAAGCCGAGGGGACTAGAGGGGGGGGGGGCGTCGGAGGGGTGAGCTCTTAGGGAATGGGTGTGTCAGAGGATGACTTGGTGTGTATTGCATACCGGAGGGAGAGGGGAGGGGACGGGCGGCGTAAGAGAGCTCTCTTAAATTAACTCCTAGCACTATTTACAATAGTTACTAGCAATAACCGCAGCGCGGGTAACGACAGCTAGTATGAATAATGCGGCCTATTATTATACAGGTAATAATAACGTACTGCAACCTATCTACTACAGTTACTCATCTACTCGCCTAAATCTCGTTTAAAGAGTCCGGTGATTAAGTGTCGGCGTATAGGTAGGTCAATAGTTGTTAGCTTAACACACTTATTCGTGTGTAATTAATCGATCTAATAGAGGAGAAATACACACAGGTGTGCACTGGAACTACGTCCAGGCACGTGCCATCTCAGACTGCTCCAACCAACGTCAAATAAATATTTGATCGTGCGATCTAACCTGCTGAACATCTCGGATAATGTGAATTAGATTAAACACCATTTTATTAATCATGTTTTATCCATGACACATATGGAATTTGTAAGATGGCTTTGGGTCATATACATTCGGACATACACGTGTTTTCTCTGTCCTCGGGAACCAATAATCAATAACACATGTTTTTGACATATGATATAAAATCAATTCAATTCATTTCAGTATTCCATAGTTCGATGGTATTAGGATTTATTCTTTTCTATTTTGAAGAACCGAAATGTGTACAAGGCAACTCGGAAATAGACAAAATTTCATTCTAAATAATGTTGTGGCCTAAGGCTGCATAAAATGATTAGTTTCCCCAGCATTTTTTTGCTTGAGAATAGGGTGCATGCGGCAGGTTTTAATGGGTTATTTGCCAGGGACAGTGCGGCAGTTTTTTTTTCTGAAATTAAATAGGGGTGTGGCAGGTTAATTTTATTTATTTTGAGAAGGCGGTGCGCGGCAGATATAGTGTTTTTTTTAGAATACAAATAAAAAGGGGTGGTGAGGGCGACCCAGTCCCAATGCGGGCGGGCCCGAGAAACTATTTAATACTTTCATGCAGCCTATTCATGATCAAATATTCTAAATAAGAGGCTACACTGAAGTTAAAACAAGCAAACATGATTTGTATCATGCCTTATTTAAAACTACAATGATTATTCAATGATCAGAACTTAATGAAAATGATCTAGTGGATAGTAGAAAGGAAATGTATTGTCATTGTCTTATGGTAATATGTGGGGATACAGCAGCAGTCGAGTAACATCACATGTCCAATCATCTATATCAGCTTCGTTATAGGTGGTTCAAGGAGAACATGGGGTTCCAACTGAAAAGACAGAAACAAATGATGACACAGTTTTTAATAAACGTCAACAAAAATTGCAAGCAGATAGATATATATCTAATTCTACAGTTACAGCGTCATCTTATTTTGTAATCATTGTACAGACGTATAAAACTAATCAAACACTATTTATGATAACATGACTTTTAGTACTCAGTAATATCAATAGTCGCTCACCCACGCTGAGGCCATTTGCCTGACAGCTGTAATCACAGTTCTCCTTGACCAAATCGTCAAGGAAACAACTGATCGGATAGTTTTCTATTATAAAGTCACAGTTCAGTTCTCCCACGTCTTGCAAATTGATGGTCCAATCTGGCGTGTCGTTGCAATCTGGCAACATCACATTGTCAAATAAACAGTAATAAAGAGTTGCTATGATTGGTAGATATCAACAAGATATATATAGAAAAGGTACACATGCATGTAACCTAGTATACCATGGTGCTTTAGGTCTTCAGAAATGTCATTGTACTACTTACTTAGATCCACATCTTCTCCAGGATATGCTTCTGTACATTGCTGATTCACTTGGGCGCTTAGTGTGAAACCATCTGAAATCATAATAAATTATATTTATAAATACATCAGATTTGTGAACATTGTTTTATATAGAAAGATACATAGAAAGAAATATGTATATAGATATATCGATGGACCGACAGATAAACCGATAGACAGATTTATTTGATAGATAGACCGATACTTAGATTGATAGATATACCGATACATAGACAGATAGATAAATCTAAATCGCGATATCACAAATATCATTTAATAAATTTTCTGACATACCTTGATCAACACATCGTCCAGATCGGCACCACTGTGAGATACATATAAAAGCAATCTAGCATCAATGACAAGTACTAATCTATTAACTTTTTACTTAGTTCAAGATGATAACTAATAATATATTTCTCATGATGTCTAATGAAAGTTGATGTCATCGAATTTGTCGACGTTTTGTCAATATTGATGAACTGATTCATTGTCATCTCTAATATTTTGCAGTTTGTTATTATTCACCTTGTTGGATCCACATGTTGTTCCTTCTACAGCAAACTCAGGTGCATCGATACACATACCATCGCCATTGGCACACATCAATTGTTGGCAGAGTTTGGCCTCATCAGTAACCTGCAAGTGAAAAACAACATCAGAGATAACACATTAACAGTCAAACATCAAACTGCTAAATATTCTTGGTAAACAAAGAATTGTTGGTTATTGTGTGACTGCACTTACACAATTGTTGTATGTGTAGCCTTCACCCATTTTGTAAGCGCATTGTTGATCTAAGGTGTATGTTTGTCCAGGCAGATTATATAGATTATCTAAAGACTCCCAGTGTTGACAATCTGTGTCTAGCAAACATGTTCGGGGAATTCCCACTGACCCATCCTCATTTTCCCCTTGTAATGTCTTCAGCATGTTTTCAACAGAACAGGATGAGAACGTGAATGAGTTCTCAGCCTTAGACTCCTCCAATTGGAAAAGGATGAGAGACATGAGATATAAATCGTCAGAGTTGCAGCCAGCACCGTTACCTTCCCCGTCGTGGTCTGCTCCGAGGCTGCAGAAAAAGAGAATTAGATTATCTCTCAACTATCAATAGATGTTGATGTTGAGTATCAGCGCCTTTTTGTATGATTTACGACAAGTGATGCCAGAAGGCTCACTTGTGGCATATTTCATGCGCTAAGGTATTCCATGTGTTCATTCCCCTATCAGACTGGATAGACACCGCAATATCAGGTTGACAAACTCCAGCTTTAGGTGACATGCCTACAATAGGGTTTTTAAAAACATTAATATCAGATTTTTATATTTTACAGCTGTACAAACCCAGCTATAGTATATACATGGTAAAATAGACAACCATTGAATGGTA
>JAXGGS010297285.1:0-14131 GCA_035585475.1 Armandia brevis
CAATATGCAAAGTTCACTTACCAACAATATCAACCCAAAAAATCACAAAAAAATTACAACTAATGGGGAAGACAAAGTACTTGGTGAGGAGATTGTTAGAGAAATTCAGGATAATGAAGAAGAAAGAGGAAGTTTGCTTTTCAACGAGGATATGGAAGAAAAAAGTGAAAAAAATTCAGAAAAAAAGGAGAAAAGAACAAAAGAAAATGAAATTGAAAAGGTTGTGGAACATGATAAAAACAGTTTGTGTGAATCCGGAGAGGAGCCAGCTTTAGCATTCATAGACACTGACTCTGAAATCGATTCTGATACAGAAAATTATCAAGTAGAATTTACAAAAGAGAAAACTGAACCAAAAGTAAATGTTGAAATAAAACAGTTTGCAAATAATAGCTTGAAAAGACAACTTTCAGATACGAATGATGAATTGCATTATCAAAATAAAAAAAGAGGTGATATAACAGTTTCAACAAAGACAAAATGTGATATGTCATCAAATAATGTTGTTTGCAAGCCCAAGCAAGATAAAAAAAGTGTTGACAAATCATTAAAAAAAGACAAACGAATTGAAGAGCCAATCACAAAACAGGATAAGGGTGAAACAGCTGAGAGTGCAAATTTTGGTCACGTGGTATTAAATGAACAGTATATAAAAGCTTCAACCATAAAGTGGCTTAATTACAAATAGGGAAAACTTGATTGTTACTAGGCTCTCTCAGTACTGAATTACTCATAGGTATGTTAATTGTTACTAATGTTGTGTTGTACTCTAGTTTGAATTGTAAATTAAATTTGAAATCATTATCACAAAACTTGTTAAATGTCTTTTACTCAACAAACAAATTCAGTGGTTTAATTTTTAAACATAAAAAAGTTATAGGGACATGTCTCTGCTTTAAATCAGGGAAAATTGTATGTAATGGCACAAAGTCAGTCAACCAGGGAAGAATATCTCTGAGAAAATTTGCTCGTTTGATTCAAAAAATTGAACCACTTGTTAGGCTTGGAAAAATTAAAGTGGCAACTATTTCTGCTTCTCATTCTTTGACAGAATCTAGATTAAATTTATCAAAATTAACAGTGAAACTTACTGGTAGCTTTTACGAACCAGAGTCTTTTCCTGCAATTAGATATAAAAAAGAGAGTGAACATTACACAATATTTAGTACAGGAAAAATAGTAATAACTGGAATAAAAAGTGAAAATGAGTTGACAAGAATAACAGAATTTGTAGACAACACTTTTAAATTATAAATTAACATGACTAATCAACAAAAAGAAAATTATTTAAAAAAAATATATTTTTCAACTAAAAATCCAGCTAGTTTTTCTGGACCAAAAAAATTATATGATTATGTTAAAAAAGACAATAAGTATGACATTGGTTTGTCAGAAATAAAAAAGTGGTTAAGTGGTCAACTAGTATATACAACAAACAAAGAGTTAAGGAAAAAATTTGACAGAAACAGAGTAATAGTAGGAGGAATTGATGATCAGTGGGAAGCTGATTTAATTGATTTCTCAAGATATTCCAAATACAATGATGATTACAAGTACATATTGGTTGTAATTGATGTTTTTAGTAGATTTGTGTGGACAAAAAAGCTAAAATCTAAATATGGAAAAGAAATAGCCAATGAATTTAATAACATAGTTAAAGAGAGTGGACGAAAATGTAAAATTTTAAGAACTGATGGAGGAAGGGAGTTTGCAAATGAAAGTATGATAAATCTGCTCTATGAACCTCTTAAAATTAAACACATAAGAACAAACAATGAGTTGCAAGCTAATTATGCCGAGAGAGTAATAAGAACATTAAAATCAAAACTATACAGATACATGAGGTATAAAAGGAGTTGGAAATATTATACAATTGTGAAGGACATCACTTATTCATACAATAATACTATTCACTCATCACTAGGAATATCCCCTATTAATGTAAATAAAAAAAATGAAGATGAGGTGAGATATAATCAATATTTGATAAGAATGAGAAAAGTGTTAGCTATTCCTCGTTCTCTCTTATCCAAAATAAAAAAGGAATCAAAGAAAGAAAATATCATCAGATTTAAATATAAAATAGGTGACAATGTTAGAATAACAAAAACAAGAACTAAGTTTGACAGGTTTTATGATGAAAAATGGACAGGTGAAGTATTTAATGTTAGTAAACGATTTAAAAGAGACGGGATTCAAGTGTACAAAATTATTGACAAGAAAGATGAACCTGTAAAAGGGTCATTTTATCAAAATGAATTACAAAAAGTTGTTTATGATCCAGATGGTGAATTTTTTATCAAAAATTACAAAACAGTAAAGAATAAAGGAAAACCAAATGAAATAGTAAATGTTACATGGTATGATTGGCCAAAAAAATTCAATACACAAATTTATAAAAAAGATATTGTTAATTATGATTAATTTTAATAGGATGACTACATACATCTATATATCAAGCACTGACTGCTCAGATGTTTATCCACTGAATAATGGGAATCAATTTTCTGTGGACTTAGCAAAAGAGATTGATTTATCTGGTTCATGGGAGGGAGCAGTTCAAGAGTTGTCATTAGATATTAAAGACGAAATTACAGATCAATATGTGTTTCTGTGTTCAGATTTTATTAAAGAATCATATGTCATGAAAAAAGAAGAGAAGATTCTGAGGAAAATATATACTGAAAAAAATACAACTAATTCACAAAAAATTTTGTATGACTCATTATTATTTAAGACATTGACAAGAAATAGGCTTACAACATTGTCATTTAAGTTTGTTAACTCAAGTCTTTTAAAAATTAATAATATTGAAAAAGTAACAATGACTATTGCTCTTAGGAAAAAGTATGGCAGATGGTGATGCATGGGAGAAACATTTTGTTTCTATTGTTCATGAAAGGCCTCAAAAAAAGTATTATCATGTGAAATCAAGTGAACCTACAAAAATAGAAAAAATTGCACCGGAGCAACAGTATGTTCAAAGAGCTTAAGGAATGAGGAAGAGAAAAAGAAAAGAAGAAGACGAATATTTTATGCCTAATAATAGATCTGAGTCATACAATGAAGAATTTGCTGAGTTATCAAAAACACCAAAGAAACGAGGAAGAAAACCAAAAGAAAAAGTTATAAATAATAGTCGAGATGTTAAAGTTAATAATATATTTGATTGATTCTCAATTGATGTACTTAATCAAATAAAAAATGGGGTCACTGAAAGGTCATAGTTCAAGTGTTGTTCCTTTTGGTGCTTTGCCATATGAAGCTGGAATTTCAAAAATTGAATATATTGAATATCGCCCTACTGCGCCTATTAGTAATTCTGCTGCCTTAATATTTGAGGTCCCTTCTTCAAATGTAGAATTAATTGATTTCTCAAGAACCAAATTAAATTTACGGGCAAAAATAAAAAGATTTGATGGTGCTAAATTAACAGAAGAAGATGAAGTGGGATTTGTCAATGCACCATTATACACTATGTTTAAACAGTTTGATGTAAAACTACAAGAAACTGTAATCACCAATGGTGTATCAACAGCTTACTCATACAAAAGTATATTTGATATATTAACAATGTATGATGAAAGCACTCAGTTATCATATTTACAATCAGTTTTATTTTATAAAGACACAGCTGGAGTTATGGAAGATAATGACCCAGTTGGTGGAAAAAATTTAGGATTGTATAACAGGTATTTATACACAATGAATGGACAAGAAGTGGAAATGGAAGGATTTTTAGGGTGTGATCTAGCAACTCAAGATAGATTTATGTTAAATGGACTAAGAATACAGTTCATTTTTTATCAAAACACAGATGAATTTAGATTAATTTCTCCTCACCGTAATAAATACTATGTAGAATTAACTGAAATGATATTGAAGATATGCAAGGTAACTGTTTCACCAGGTGTAACATTAGGAATAAACAAAGCTTTGTCAATAGCAGATGCTATTTACCCAATTAAGAAGAGCGAGATTAAAGTATACTCAGCTGTAGCTGGTTCTAATGATTTTTCAATGGATGATATTTTTTCTGGTAGAATACCCTCAATGTTGTATATTGGATTTGTAAAAAGTTCCAGTTATGTAGGTGACATTCAAACAAACCCTTTCAATTTCGATAATTTGAACATAAGTTATTTGTCTTTTATGGTTAACGGAGTGAGTGTGCCTGCACCAGCTTTCAATTTAGATTTTAACAACGGGAAATACCTTGATGCTTATATGAGCTTGTTTTCTAACAATGAAAATGTTGTTAAATCAAAATCAATTAATAGAAGAGAGTATCCAAATGGTTATTGTTTATTTTGTATAGATATTGATGGAACATCAAGCAATTATCATACAAATAAAGCAAAATATGGATTGACCAGATTGCAAATCAGATTCAATGAGGCCTTGACTAAATCATACTCTATAATATGTTATGCAAAATATGATTCAACAATTAAAGTAGACAAAGTACGAAATGTTTTTATGGAAGATCAACCAGTGATGATAGAAAAATAAATATCAACATAATCAATAATTAATTAATATAAGAACAAATAATAACATGATGATGTACAGAGATTGAATTTACATTAAAATTAAACTGAGTTGTTCATTTACATTTTGCCAAATTTAGGGATAAACATTTTTCTTGTACCATATGGGACTGTATTGAAATTATTTAGAATAATTCTTTTAGTGTAACCCAGTCTATATACTTTCTTCTCAACTTTGTTGTAGATTGTTGCATGACTTTTTGATCTCGTGATTTTATTAGAGTTAACAAAAGTTTTTGTGTCAAATGGGTTGTTTACAACCATCTCTTTCATTTCTTGAAAATTGACAATTTGTTGATTAATAAAATTCAGCGTAAAACCGCGAACTTTGCACACCTGTTTTCCCTTGTTAGTTAAATAAGCATAGTTTTTTGGCCCAGCTGAAACAAACTCAGTTATATGTTCATTGTTGGCTGAGTCTAATTCACTTGTAAGCTCACCTAAATAATTCCCTTTTTTTAACAAATTAGCATTTTTATTTGTTACATAAATGCAAGAGTCTGTGTCGTAATATAATGCTTTTTCCCCTACCTTATCCAAAAGTGAATAAAGTTCTAATCTTGCATAAGCAGTTGTGAAAATTGCAATAAAAATATTTGACTCTGTATTTTGTCTTGAAAATACTTGGTCTGTTTCGTAATCAACTTGAATGACTTTGTCATTAACACATGTGAAATTTTTTAACACTATTGATGGATCATATAGCATTTTGATAAAATCTTCCCCATTACTTTCTGAAAAGTATTTTGTTTTAGGCATGTTTTCTCTTTGTGCAAATTTACCCCAGAAAGAGTTGAGAATCAATTTTGCCACTGCTCTTTTACCAGGATTTTTTTCAATTAACTTTTTGTCTAATAAAACACCTTCATTTTTGTAATAGTCAGCTATATATTTATCTTTTTCTTCATCAGTTTTAACATTGTCTGGCCACCCACTAGCTTCTTGTTTTATTTTCATGAAGGTATTTACATATTCAGTAAATAGACCACCTGTTTTTCTTTCAGAATTGTACACGCTTGTTCTAGGAAAATGATAAACTTCAAATATTTTGAGTATTTTGTAACCTTTTTGTCTTGCTACTGCCAATTCTGGAGTAGACCAAGTTCCAATAAAAGACCTTTCTTTGTCACTACAAACACAGGGATTAGTAGTTTCATTTTCACTACAGGTAAAACACAATGCAAATTTCAATTTGTTGTTACTTTTAAAAGGGAGAACAGGGTGATAGAGATTTGATGGTGCTAAAACTCTCACCTTAGCTATCCCAGTATAGCTTGATAAATCTAAAAAATTCTCCCTAATAATGACAGGATGGCCAATTGGGTACTCTTTTTTTTTGTTGATTGATGGATAAAGAGATGTAAAATCTAAGTTTTCTATAATTTCATTTGCCTTGATTTTGTAGTGGAGGTGTGATGCATTACATCTCCCTCCAAAAAAAGCGTCTCTTGGCTCAAGTTTGCTGACAAAGTAATCATATTTCTCGAGGTTCTTGACATACTCTTTCAATTCACTATTTGTTTTAAGTAATTCATCGAATTCACAACTCCACATTGTAATCACATCGTAGCCAAGTTTTTTAAGGTTCTTTTCCTTAAGTTTAGTAAGATGGTATTTAACTTCGAGTGAATGTTGTGTACTCGAATCATGGAAATGTCTATTTTTTGGAAAGCACTTTGGGCATCCATGGTATTTGCAACCGTTGAACTCAAGGCAAGTTTTTTTACCAGTGTAAGGATCAACATAAAAACCATCGATCTTATATCTTGAATTACCACTCCAAATTATTTTTTCCCCTTTATACAATGCATGTTGAATTTTTATGTTGTACATTTTTTCATAACAAGCCATCCATTGAATAGATTTAAAACTGTATTGGTCAATATCGTTGTATGTTTCACTTGGCAAAAATGCTATTGGGGCTTCAAGAAATTTGGTTTGGCTTTGAAATACATCAAAGTTATCTAGTTTTTCTCCATCCAAGTAGAAAACTCCATTTTTTTTTACTAATAATTCGTTTGTTTTCAAAATTCCTTTGTGTACAACATTTCCTGTATGTAGTTCAGGATAAAAACAAGTTCTAAATATTTTCATACATAAACTTGCAATTGTTACAGATTGAAAAGGATCAATTCCTCCTTTATCATCTATTTCGTCATTTTCACTCTTTCCTTTTGTTAATTCAATTATTAATGATCTAAATTTAAGGCTTGACTTCCTTAGTATATTTACATCATCATTGCAATAATGCAAAATTTCTTTTTTGAAGTCAAAAATTGATTTTGAATCAATAGTTTTATACCATTCAAAAAATTTTGCTCTCTCATTGGTTGACATAAAATTGACACCATAATCCTCGGGCGCTGGGTATATGCCAACATAATTTTGTGTTTCTTTTTTGTTAAAAAAATGTGGAAAATAACCTTTGCTTTCCTCTAATCCAAAAGTCTTTGGCAAATTTGCTAATTTCATTGGAAGAAAATTTACTGAGTCAATAATTCTTATGTTAAGACCTTTTTGAATTGTTATTGTCATTATCTTTGAACCAGAATAAGTGACTGACGGAGAGAAATTATTATCAAACAGATATGATAGTAAAAAATAACCATCATATCCTTTCAGATTGTGTGCCATCAAAGTGGTGTTTTTGTGGCTTGCATTAAAAATGAAATCACAAAAATTGTTTCCAGATTGATCCCCCCAGAAAACCTTTTTTCTCATGCCACATTTACCCTCACAAGGTAATTTTCTGAATAGGTTTGTTTTTGGGTCAATAGAATTACAATCATTACATCTTGACCCACATTTTAAACACATTGACTTGTCAGTAACATGATCATCTTGGCATATATCACAAGAAGAATGTGAAACTACCAGATTTGGTTTGTGCATAATTCGTCCACAAATACTTTCATCACAATTTTTGCATTTGCAACATGTTAAGCATGGACTAATCATGTTAACACACATTGCACATCTGTTCTTGTTGAATGGTTTGTAACCTTTTTTGCATTCATATTTGTCATCTTGTCTACATTCAACATCAAAATGAATTATTTTTAATTCATTTTTCTGAATATCATTTGCTCTCGTGTAACATAAATGCTCTTCAGTAACAAATTCTTTACATGTTCTGCATATATATTCACCACAAATATGATGAGAAAAAGCTCTTTCTTTTGTTGATACAATTTTGTTACAATCCTTGCATTTATAATTGTTTTTGCATGAGGCCATTGTTATGTGTTTTTCATAACACTCTTGTGATCTTACTGATTGATTACATTTTAAGCAAACAAAAGGTTTGCTTGAAAAACAGTTTTGACGTGAGCAGGCTGGACAACACACATCACAAACATGGCTTCTTGGAGTGGAATAGGGGGTCAAACATTCCATACAGAAATAAGAATGACTGAAAAATCCAGAAATTTTTGTGATTGCGTCAAAGTGATCGCCTGAATGTAGCAAAAAAATCTTTTTTGTATTACATTTTCCAGGTGTAATAAATTTGCACTGATTTTCCAAACTAACAACAATTATATTAACTCCAAATGCTTTTTCAAATTTGTGTATGTCGCCCAATCCGCCCTCTTTTTTTGTACTAACTCCAGCATATGTTGACAGAGCTATAGCTAGTTTTGTTTGAAATTTGTTTTCAAGCCTTTCACCCGTATTGTGTTTTGATCTTGACAATCTTCCTGTTTTTAAAGCTTCATGATAAGCAGATTCTGAAATAACTTTGTATTTTAAAATCAAATCAATGTTCGACATTCTTTTGTCTTTTCCAGTATGGTCATTTTTAGTCAAATGTAACCAATCTTTGTTTGAAATTACAACCGATTTTGCCCATGAAATTGCAAATGCTCGATGAAAACAAAGATTGTCTTTTGACACAATTCTAGTTACAAATCTTTTTCTTAACAACGAATCACGATTAGTTACAATATTTTTTCCACTACCTCTTACATGTTTTATCATGCCAACAGATATATGGAAAGATCCATCAATTGATAAGTTTTTGTGACTCTGTAGTACATTTTCTATTCGCAGTAATGCTACTTTGCCTGTGAGTTTACTCAAAGGTTGTAATGGAACAACAATATCATTGTCTAAATTTGAATGACTGATTAATATTCTCCCTAAATCGTTATCCTGCAAATTTCCCCTTGTGTCTCTGATCACATCATCGAACATCAATTCTAAACTGTCCATGATTTCAGAAATTTTTTTGCCTTCCCATTCCTTTTTAAAATTAACTCTATAAACAAAGTTTTTTGCCAGATCTTTAAATGTTGTAATTTTAATTCGTTCTACCGTATAAGAGTCATTGAATGTATCTTCATCTTCAAATCCTGCCATTGCGTATTTGCTTTTTCTTCCCTCAGCATCATTCCTTTTCTTTCTCTTCATAGTTTTAGGCTTAGCATAGTATTGTTCCTTCCTTCTTCCACGAAGATTAACCTAGAAATAAATTGAGTACAATTATATTGATAAATTATCTCCTCTGGTTTTTTTCTACTTAGATATCTGCTACAATTGATAGCTGTCTCCTTAAAGCTTTAAACAGAAAAAAGCGACGTGTCCAGGCAGCTGACCCCCCAAACGAGCTTTAGTACATATACACAATGTCATAATTTATATTACTAACCTCGTAAATTTCATCTTTCTTTTTTCTCCCCTTTCTTCTTGTGTTGTCTTCAGATTCATCAGAGGAAAACGAGAGTGTTCTTTTTTTGACACTAATCTCATTCTGATTTGCCTGATGAGGAGAAATTAAATTGTCTCGTTATAAAATTCCTTATAGATCTGCTAATATTAATTACATTAATCGAGTAGTTAATATTATTATCCTATCACTACTATGATTGTGCAGTTAAATCATTCGTTTACTACTTAAATGTATGAGGAACTAACAGTGGACGAAGTGGACGGAGTTTCCGAATCGTTGACATATCTGGATGATTGGTGGTGACCATTGTGCGGTTGTTCATCGTCTTCAGATTCAGTAGATAATCCGTCATTCTTCCTCTGTAAGAATTATTATCAGTTTAGTCATTGTAATGTCTGATTTAATTATGTAATCTCACAACATGCGAGTATTGCCATTAGTTCATTCCCATAGACGACCTTAACCTTTATTAGTACACAGATCAAAGAAAGCGATGTATTCAATTGAAAGTAATTTACCTCATTTAAAACAGATAAAGCATACACTTTCCTCGTCAAATATGCGTCTTCCTGTAAATTCCATCTGTCAATAAATTTGTTAGCTTCATCTGTAGTTTTTATGGATCCGTCTTGCAGCTGTGCATCAAATAAAGTTCTAAGCAAGTGTTTACGCGTCGGCATTGTTTATTTTTGGACCTTTCTATTCGTTTTAGAACTGTAGTCTTAAATCTGAAACGATACAAGTGAGGAAACTATTAAAATCTATGAATTATTAGTTAAATGAGGATTAAACTGATTAAAGAAGCGGAACACTTTTTTTTTGCCGAGTGTACTAAAATTATTACGTCAGAAAATCCGCCGTTTTGATTGGCTGACCTTCAGATCAGCGCGAGGAACAAAACAAGAGGCCGTGTGTTTTCAGAGCTCCACGATACTGATAAGTTAGTCAACTTATTTGAAGGTAAATATGAATTAATTTGGTTATTAGTGACGTTAAACTGTTTAAGTGCTTGTGTATGATGAGTAACTAGAATGACATCTAACTTGAACTTAGTTTTCGGGCGGTTAAGTTGACTCACATTGCATTGATTCTGTGCATACACGTGAGATTACCTCATGTAAAGCAAGGGAACGCTGTGTTATACACAATCTAATCAATTCCAAATATGATCTTTAATAATTTTATACCCAATTAATTCCGGCAATCAAGAATTCATACTAGCAGCACACTATTAAAGACGTTTTACATTGATACATGTGTATACGATTATACGCAACGACATTATGTCACCACGTGAAGGGGAATTTTGTCAAATATTTGCTATTTACGTTCTATGAAATACTCAATCATGTGCCTCTGACGGAAAAACCAAATCTGATGTAATCAAACTTTTACAGGGAAGAAAAGAATTCACACCAAAGTGCTTTTGCAAGTCGTTTGCCTGTGACCATGTGCCCTCAATCAAAGAGCGGACTACTGGTAAGTCTATTTAATTATTTTACAAATAAATATTATTATTCAAAGTCATCTCTATTCATCTCATTCTCTCTCAAACCTATCATACCAAATGACTGATTATTAAGTTGTGCGTGCTTATTATTTTCTAAGCCACGTGTTTTTTCGGGCATTAGAGCTTTATCGATAAATGAGGGATATAAACTGAGCGCTTTGAACTCCCCCTTTCACCCTAAAACGAAATATAAGCTAATCATTAATGTAATGTCACAGCTCTTTGATCATATGAGTTATCCTAATATCTGTAATGTCAACTATTTTTCAGGTATTGATTATGCTGTTGATTGTATCTACAACTCGAATCTCAGCCTCACAATGCAGTCACGTTAGAGAATGTTACTGCCCGACCAATGAAATTCTACTCTGCCCCGGTTCATCTCCCGTGTACATTGCCACTTTAGAATCAGCCTTAAGACCAACACGTGTATGGACGATAGACGTTCGAGGCCGCATACTTCGGAAGAATTTCATCAGCAATGTGAACGATGCTTTCGTAAACCTTGAACGATTGATAATATTAGATTGCCCCTGCACTGAAGATTTGCTACAGGAGTTGAACTTGATATTTAAGTTTGATATAGACCATAATTGTTCACCATCCTCGACCACTGATTCATTACCTACGACTGAAAATCCGCCGAGTCCTCATATCGCGTCCACCACAACTGACCCTGTAACGATTACGCCAGTTTTATCAACCCCCGAAAGCTTCACATTGCCAGTCAACCCAACCAAGGAAACACTAACTACAACTGACTCTTTCACTTCAACACAGGACCCTGTACCACTTGAAACTTCAACCAAACCGATTGACTTAACCACCACTGAACATTCCACTGTTAATCCAACTAGTTTCAACCCGACAACACCCAGCTTGTTTTCCTCGTCAACCAACTCGTATGGCACTACAACCAGGGATTTTGTATACACGACAACTACCTCCTCTCCTGGCCAAGTAACATTTGCTCCAACTCCATCGCCGTCATCCGAGGAATTAACGAACGACCATTTATTGATTTTTATAACATCAGCTTCTGGAGCGATTACTGTGTACATAACTTTTAGAGCAATTAGGTTACTTAAAAAAGTTTGTATTAAGCTTATGAAGAAATGCCGAAGAAGAAGAAACCCGGACTTAGTTAGTATTGAATCTGGTGAAACTGACTTAGCGGAGGACTCAGGAACTGACAGTACTAATGTAAGCGGAAATGGTATTGTAAGAAGTGGAAATTTTATAGGATTAATGGAAAACCTATACCGTTCCATATCTGACCTCAACTTAAACTTTCGTGCGCGTGCCGATGGAGCCAGTAATATGTTCGAACTGAGAACACTGCCGAGAAGAGAGCCACCTCCAAGGCGTGAATTATATGTTCCACCGTCACCAAATGACTTTGCGAGCGCTGCTGCTAGAGAAGTTACTGACACAGTTCGTCAGGAAGAAGCGTATATACCTTACTACGGAAGCAACGACTCCACATTTTCAAACGCAGAACAAGAATATGTAAACGTGAATAACACAACTATTGAGTCATACTTGTGTTCAAAATGTAATAATGATCACTTGATTGGACAGATGTGCCCGACTTTACGCGAATATACCTGCAACACATGTGGAGAGGAGCACAACTTAGATGAACTTTGTCCCAGACTTGCAGCTGAATCGCTTACTCAAAAAACAACTGACGAACTACACGCCCCAAACTCTTCTTCACAGGAAACTGATCCACTCTCAAATAACATTGTTGTTACTCCCCGTCAGTTGAATGTTTTAAACAATAGCTTTCAGTCACCACCGAAAGAGTACGTTAAGGAAAATGTTAGCAAAGCACTGAACGAGAATCACACAAATGACAACTTAATCAACCAGTCAAATGAACAATTCAATCCAGCAACTGATCTTGTCAGCCTAAAATCTACGAGTAATTCAGACACCAATCAGAAATATGTTTACGCTAAACGTATCTTACCATCTCAGCCGGAAGAATTGTACTTGGATCCTCGTTCTCTCTCGACTACACAAAACGTTGCCGAAATTCCTCCTCCTCTTCCTGAGAGACCTTATCTGCCACCAGCTGGGTCAGCCCGTTTATCACCTGTGCCAATCGCTGAAGAAACTGCCTCCAATGAAGAGTTGAAAACTACACAACCAGCAAGTGCTTCGACTGAGTCAAAGGGAAATGAAGTTAATGAACAGAAGCGGTTTGTTTCTGTCGATCTCTCTCTACCAGATCCAGTCGGTTATGTGCGTCAACCAAATTTACCCATGGGAACAACCGCAGGTTAGTTGACTTTCAGTGATTTTTAAAATATTATTATAACACTCTGTATCAATTACTTATAGTTTCAGGGGATTAATTTAAGACACAACATATTTAATCCAGTATTTGAATTTCCTTACAGGACCATTGGAAACTATAAACAACCGCCTTTCGAGATCGCGTACTAAGGAACTGACTGATGAAAAGAACAACAAGAAATGTGAGTTTGTTTTAAACTTAAGTATTTAAAAATAACTTATGCTATCATCATATTTGTTTAATCACATTAGTTCAAATTGGCCTGGATTTAACATCACTCTTAAATGCTTATTTTTTAGTCGAAAAAATTCGGACTCGTTCAGCAAGCGCTAAAATGCGTAACAAGGAAGATAAGGTGATCTTGAAGAAAGACGAGAAAAAGAAAACTTCTAACGAGAAGAAAGAAACGGAGACATTGAAGAAGAAAGATGAGAAAAAGAAAACTTCTAACGAGAACAAAGAAACTGCCAAGAAGAAAGGTAATATATATTATATCAATTAGGTTTTTAATTAATAAATAAACAAGGCATTCAAGCATCACTTATTTGGTTTTAGTCCACTTCCCGGAGTGGAACTAAATAATTACTGCTCAAATAATTAACAATTGAACGTGGTATTTAAACATCACTTCTTTTGTTTGGCCAAGTTCCCGGAGTGAAACTTAATAATTACGCGCTAGTATTTTTCTTAATTTAAAAACGTGATATTAATCTTTTTCAGCAACTAAGAAGACAGATGATCCGAAGAAAATCAAGAAAAAATAGGTAATAACATTAAGTCAGTAGATAGAATCTTCAAAACACGATTTATTATCCATTAACAATCAAAACATGTATAAGCAAGTATACATCAATTATTTAGATGACGCGAATTGAATTCTATTTAATTATCTACCTTTGGGCACAAGACACACCCTGGGTAAGGAACTATTCCATGTATCTGCTTGCATGTTAAAACACCTCTGAAGCGAGGAATTAAACGACAGAGCTCTTTGCAAAGAAATTCATCTAAAACATCTTTGTCATCTTGTTTTAGTGACACGTTTGACAAAACTCTTCCCCCCGAATTAACAAAACGAGTGAGATTCATACAAACAT
>JAXGGS010297396.1:0-14130 GCA_035585475.1 Armandia brevis
AGGCATTCTCACTGCCGCGCTGATTGTCGGCATGATTGGGTATGCAGCCACAGAAATCTCAATTAGAATAAAAACTAGAGAAAATAAGTTAAAAAAAATATGTAGTGATGGCGAGACTAAAGTAGCGGATTTAAATAATTATAATTCAGAGCCAGAAAAAATTCACTTAAACCTTGACGTTGATTTTTAGAATATTAAATGTGTCACATGTTATACTTGTATTGAATAATCATCATTGTGTCAGATACATATAACTTAAGTTCTGAATGACAGACGTGCGCATTCACACATATCATAATTAAAAACTCGTTCTCACACTCATACGCAAGATGATCTTCTTTAACAACATCATGATGTTGACTGTTCATATCAAGCAAGCATATATGGTAGAGATGTCTATCGGGGAGTAAGATTCTTCATCGTAATAAGCGCTCCCATCTTTCACTCTATAAAACCGAGCACCTCCAACGCATCAAGGGCAGGCTAATTAGTGAGATTCAGTTAGATCGTGCTCACTACTATATAGGTACTCAGTGGTATCAATGCTAAGACACAATCATAATAGTTTTTCTGTTCATTTACCATAGACTATTATATGAACCTGCATTTAAAAAGGACTTATTTTTTTCTATGATGGTTCATGATCAGCAAACGTTTTACACTTTTGCAAGTATTTCTGAGACTAGCAGTGAGGTATACATCGAGAAACTTTGCAGATAAAATTAAATATCTTTAATGCACATTGTTCATTGAAATCAATATTTGATAATAATAATTATAGGTTTCTTACTATACAGTCTATGACTGTGTCAGCTGTACATATTTATACTTGCAATTAGATACGACTCTGCGATAATATTGTGTTTTACATATTTATATATTACATCTTAGCGCAGTATGTATAGTTTAAGCAAGTTTCAGCAGATAGCTGTTAATCAACATCTCAACATCATAGGGAACAGGGTTTTTTTCTTCTCAGCACATATGTTTACATGGATCATTTTGGCCGATTCAAATGAAATTATTTGGATTACATTGTTCCGAAATTTATGCCTGGAAAAAGAGAAAGGTGTTAAAAGATCATAGATAGTTACATTTGATTTGTCTAAATTTGGAATATCAATGATATAGATATATTATTATCATTATCCTTTATTCAGCCTCAATGGTGTGTACAAGTGAAACAACATTTTCATTGACGTGACTCTTTTATAGGTCATGCTTCTTTCATATTATCTATATTTTATAAATGCCCTATATATATACGGCGAGCCACTTTACGGGCCTTGGGTATGGTTCACAGGGATCTGACACGATGCCCAAGAGAAAATGCATCAACATCTGAGAATTTTATAATATTCTATCGTGTCTTCGAATTCAGGCCCTCTAGGGCACAATCGCCAACACAGTGTTTTCTATGCATTTTGAGAGGTAGGACCTTCATGACCGCTATGAACCTACAGCTCAACTCTGAGGATCATAGTGTATAAGCATGCAATTTTATAAAATGTATGCAATGTATATATAAACCAGGCACTACAGTACCATCAAGGACCTAGGGGGACGCGCTGGGTCCGACAAGCACCTGGCGGGACCTGGCGCGACCTGGCGGGGTCTAGGAGGATCTAGAAACACCAGGAAGGATCTAGGGGGACCTGCTGGGACCAACAAAGACCAGGGTGGACCTTATTGGACTTAGGAGGACCTGGGAGCATCAAGAGGCACCAATGAGGACCTAGGGGGACCAGGGAGGACCTGGTGGGACCTAGGAGGTTGAAGGCGCATCAAGAGGCACCGACAAGGACCTGGCGAGATCTGGTGGGACCTAGAGGATCAAGGAGCATCAAGAGGCACCAACAAGCACCTAGGGGGACCACGGAGGTCCTGAGGTCCTACCTCTCAAAATTAATAGGAAACACTGCGTCGACGATCGTGCCATATACGTAGAGGGGTGAGGATTACATTTACACATCTGTTTAACTAAATTGTTTCATCAAATGTTATTGCAAAACTGGATATTAATTCTTCATAAGCATCACCCTTTCATTATATGAACATATGTACTTATAAAGCATTATACTTATTTATATAGGCCTATGTATATGTCACATACATACAGGTACATATTTATATTGTAACCAAAGGTCAAAGCAAAGGTGTGCTGACATCACTCGAATACAGTGGTTTAAGAGCTATATATATATATATATATATATATGCATGCATAACCCGCCACGCCATCTGAACGCTTAATATACATGTGTGGTTATACGGCTTAAGCGATGATCTTGAGATCTTGAGGAGTAACTGAATATCGTTCACATTCATTCGACTGGGAGGAGGTTAAAAATACGGGTAAGACTTTCACTGATATACTAACTTCACTATTAGATTTATCCATTGATTTCATGGTGATACAAATTATTGCTCACACGATACGTCTTGATATTGAATGGTTATTGAAGTAATACGAATTTGACCGATCATACGTACAGATTTGTACAGTGAATGCTTTGAACAGTTCTTTCACTATCATCAAATGCATTCAGCATGTACATGTACATTAATTGTCTGAAAGAGCTGTACATATATAAATAGTTTCAAATGAATCATTTACGTAATGATTGAATAGACTACCTATATGAAACCATTATGGAATGTTCAGTATCAAAACATAACGAACAGAGACATGCTATGACTCTGAAAGATAGACACGCCAACCGAGCTTCCTTGCACAAAGCGTTAATTACTATGGTTCAATTAGTTACCACAAGTACTGTCTTCATATTGGACAATCAAAATGCGTTAAAGCGTTTTGGCATGCATTTGCGATACATGCATTTATACACGTGCTACGAATGTTTGCTTAAGTTATTCACATGGCCTGGTAGCAGGTAGAAAACATATTTAGATGTACATGTACGTATATATACCACGCTATACCAAGCACCATGACAAGATACTCTTTCATGTAGATTATACCGCAGCTATCTATAAAGGGGATTCAGTGAACAGGTACTTATGTTTTAATATCAGGCTGTCAAATATTAAAGTTCAAGGACCACGTTATTAATCAAGGGCACCTATTATATTTAAATTCATACACAAGCCAGCATTCACAGACTGGTATAATTTTAAAAATATGTTTTTAAGGCCATAGAGAGTCTTCATGTTTATTTTTCGGATTGACTCTCTGTCACGATTTAATTTTACTTTCGGCAATGAGGTGCATGAGAAACAGATCATTTTTAAGTTTACGTAATCTGATTGAAACAGGGTAGAAGCGATTTTACTAGTACACGTCACAAAAGTGTTCCTTCGCGAAGCAATGGAGAGCATATAAGCAAGGGGAGAGGTCTTATGAAAATGAATTTGTCAAAACGTTTGATAATTATTATGTTTAGAGCAGAGCGAGCTATTTTTTGACCTCTACGGTGACTTCTAGGTGAACGCAGATTGATCACCTGTTCGACCACCGACGGCAAATTTGGTTTGCGCCCCTGAGGGTTATCATAATGGCCTCCTCAGGTAAGTAGGCCGGGCCGATCTATCTGCCTGGAATGTGTGCTGAGGAGGCGACAAGAATGTAACTAGAGGACCCTGCCTGTACCAGCATGTCATGTTACCTTTGCGAGGGTAACATGAGATGCGCTTAAAATAACTTAATATAAGCTGGAGCAGAGAGCAGCAGTCTTAGTAAGTTGGACCACTGCTCAAGTAGCTCACATGAGATGCTAATGTTAAGTACAGCACCTGCCTATCACACGATGAATTGTGTTGTATTCTACCCTACACATGATTATATTCTAATATGATACTAATCAGTTGAACTTTGATCGTCTAGATCAATTTGTTCTGTTGTTTCCTCCTTATCTGTCGGGGGAAACACAGAGGAATCATCAGGACTTTCCTTGTTTGCCGACAAATTAGTGCTGTCTCGCTGCATGTCAGGACACGAGCTGTCATTGTCGGTCTTGGTTTGGTCATTACTCACATGGGAGGTAGAGTCATGTGTGCTTTCGGAATTCGCAGAAGGGTCTGTGTCAAGATCTGAATCATGGATAAATTGATAAACATCACTATATGGTTGTCTCACTCTTGGAATGATTCCCGCCATTGCCTCGTAACTTCCTGCATTGGAAACATTTGTTCCCAATTCGATTTGATCGTCCACCTGAAAGGCTTCTTGTGGAAGTAATATAATCCTAATAAAATAATAAAAAACTATTATTAAATTGCAGCGCTGATGTCCCTCAGATACAAAATTCTACTGTCAATATTAATAGTAACTCTGGTATAAATCGGGAGATTGGCCGTGCCCTGCGCATTGCATTAAACTTGGGCCGCGTCCACATGGTCCTGAGACCCCCTTTTCATATGTCATTTCAAAAAAGGGCATTACAACTGTAGTTTGAAATATAAAAACCTGCTGCAATCTTCTCACCAGTGTCCAATCGATATTTTAATGGTCTAAATGGGTAAAAACAACTGCCGATATCTACTTAAAACCTACTGAAACCAGGGCAAAAGCGCAGAGAGTGCTTACAGCTGGGTTAATGGTAGACCGTTAATATTTTTCATAAGACGCAGTATGCATTTGATGATTTTATTTTATCTATGCTCCAAATATTGATGGGTATGAGAAATGGGTAAGAAAAATGTCGTTCACGACACACTATGATTTTTTGATTGGAATCCTTATTATGTGACGATAAATATGACGTTATACACGCTTTGATGGGCGAATCAACCATTTTAGGCAGACCGCTCTTCGATAACTAACAACTTATCATTTTCAATCGCTCAAAACATACATTTAAACTTATAATTTTTAAAAACTAAGGTCATACATTGAATCATACACACTAGTTTCACATAAAATATTAAGCATTTTATGACTTTTTATATTGGTCGAGTAAACACGCCTGTTTCACCCAAAAGGGTGTCTTGCTTGAAGGGTCAACCGACCGGGTATTTTTTTCCCCATAACATGTATTATTGCAATTTGAAATTTGTTTTACTAAAAGTAAATAGTACACCTGTTGCAATATCAATATAATTGATAGAGTGATTATAATTTTCATCGCTCTACGCATTGTTGTTGCTCGTCCTTTTCGGTAGCTATGCATAATTATTGAGTGTAGGTGACTCATATAGCTGGAAAACCCAGCTGATTAAAACCAACAAAACCTGCCACAAGGAACCCAGTTAAAAGTTAAAAAAAATATAAAAAAATTACCGCATGCAGCACCCGTCTTGGACAAAATAGAAATAAACAGAAACAATATACATATCATATCAAATCATATGGCCTTAGTACTATTCAGTCATATTGGAACTTACCGTTCCTTGCTCATACACCTAACAGCAATGACTATCATGGTGATAATAAGAAAGATCACCAGCACACCACAAGCTCCGAGCATGACGATAGTATTGAAGGTTAACTGCATATAAAACCCCTCGCGTGACGAGGCATGTTCGGTCGGCTCAAAATATCTTTGCGAAGGCGCCATCCTGAAATCTTTCAGTGTCACCGTCGTAGATGCCACAACCGTTGTGACGTCTTCATTCAATATAATGTCGTCACCTGTCGTGCAAGATACAAAAAAGACCCTAATGAATGATTTGATTAATTTCATTCTTGCAGAGATGATCTATCATAATTAATTCCGGACCTTCATATATATTAATCTCACATAATCTCCATGGTCCATGCCAACTTACCGGTCGTCCTGTAGACAGTGTGTCTCATCAACAGGCTGCGACCTGACCAGACGTCAGATCCGGATATATACGCCCGACAAGATATCTCATAGGGTTTGTGTAAGCTCGTTAGACATTTTGCACTTGAATCAAATGTGCTATTGACACCTTCGATGGTCTGATAGTGCCATCTATATGATTCTGAGTTTGATACTGAATATGATGGAGCATCACAACACCAATGGGAATCATTCGACCATAGGGTAGGCTGCGTCATGTCTAACTCACCTGTTTGTTGAAATTAGCCATGATATATAAGCGCAAATCGATCAGTATCACTAGATTGAGCGACCCAACAAATATATATGAGTTATTCTAAAAATTGGTCAATTCACTCACCAACCACTCGGAGATGTTTTCGCTGATGTTCGGTGTTATTTATCATTAAACGGTAAATTCCGGATACATCAGCTGATGTGACTTCCATCTTAAAATACAATTTGTTTTCATCCAGAAATGTCAAGGTGTATCCTTTAAGCGCATCTAGGTGTATTCCATGTACATAGTGACACACACTTCTGTTCGACTGATCTAAGATGACCACCAGATTTGTGTCCGGGTATTGCCCGATATCCCACTCTATCTGACATTGCTTGCCCTCTACACAAAGAACAACATCTAAGTTTCTGGCACCTGCTAAATATACAGCTATCACGCAAAGAAAAAAGAAATGAAGAGTCATTTCTTTTCCTGATTCTTGACGACGACGAGATTCGACCATGCTTTCCTACTCAATACAAGTTCACATAAACAGATAAACATATATATATGCCCTCTTGTAGGAACGTCTCACACAGTAAATTGTTCTTGGTATATTTGGAATAATCATATATTTGCATTATCTTATCTTGACATCCCATATATTCCCATTCGACTCGACAATTTCCACGAAAGAGCGTCAGTTCTGTTCGTAATCAACCTTAATATTCCACAGACTGATGCACGAACACAACTGTTCAAACAATCTAATTCTAACATCATATCATATATATATATATATATATATTGGGTATCGGAAACTATATATATACACTGTATTAATTGTGTTTCTTCCTTGTGGGATAATTCAAACCGGCTCATGAATGGTTATAATAGGCCAATTAGACCGGGCGGTTAATTGTGATGCCAGTAAGCAAAGATCAGTGTATACTTGTGATAATTTTTAATTTCAGGCAATTCATTTCTGTACTATGGAGCCTTTGAATATTATTATACAGAGTAAACCCATCAGGAACGTCCTCATAGCTAGTCTCAGTTTCCTTATGTTATTGGAAAGTATAAGTGCTGCACCGGTGCCAAATGAAATAGGTATGTTTGATTGTATTATCACTAATTCTCATGCATGATTAATGGAATTTGAATTCACAGGTTCACAATGTATTTCTTTAAAACGTTTACCTTAAAATGTGAAATAATTTTTAAAACAATTGCTCCGTGATATGATCATATAGATAATGTGTTTTCTTGTCAAACAGTTTGGCTGCAAGAACCTGAACCGTTGTTAACTTATTGTGTCGGAGATCGTATCATTCTAGCTTGGGAGTATGACAAGCGATGGGCCCCAGACCTCCGGGCAGCGGTTATATTTAAATGCGACCAACGTACTCACATTATAGTATATAATAGAAACGGATCAAAATCACTCGTGGGTAACGTCGAATCTCATGGAAATGCTGGTGCTGTCCTTGTGAATGTTAGCGAGAATGACGCTTGTCTGTATCAAGCAGTTGTGCTTTTTGAAGATGGCAGCAAATTAGAGGGTTCGTCTACTTTGAAGATGAGAAAGGGCAAGTCAACAGTCTGAGAGCATTCTGCCGTGAATTCGAAACACGCGTCGATTTGAATTATGTCAGATGTAGTGGAATGTTTTAGGCTATGCATATGAAACATATCATTATATATTATATAGCTGTACATCAAACCATAGTGTAAGACGGGATGGGGGCGGCAATAACAATATCTGGATGACTGTTTTTTTTCAGAAGGCCTGTGTGATCATAGCTCTCCACAACCAATTAACACAAGCACTTCAACGGCAGCGACTGCAGCAATTATAGAACAATATGACGAAATGGTTTTTGCCATTGTTTTCCCTTTAGTATGCATAATCATCATTATATCCGTACTCCTGGCAATTTTATATCGCACTACGGCAAGTATATCTTACAGTTGATAATTCGACCTGTCGCCTTATACCATGATTGATTGATTGGTGTATAACTATCTTAAATTCTGTGATTAGTTTCATCGATTTGTGTTGAATTGTTGTCGACACAGGGATCACCATCGGATAACGACTCACCTGAAGAGCATCCCTTACTGCCTGCATCGTGTAAAGGTGTTCTGGAAATGATTGACGGGGAGAATAATAAGATGAATCTTGGCAGCACACAAGAGGGTTTTCCTTTTCATAACCCGTCTTCCATTGACTTCTCCATCATCAAACACGCCAACATTATCGCTATAGGGTACTAACTCTGCATATATTATATTTACATCTCTTGAATTATGTTTGTCAGCTGGGTTTTCCAGCTATACGGGCTCCAGAGTATATGGGTCACCCTAGAGCGCCATGCATAACAACAAAATATAATCTTTCACTTTCGCTCGTAAATAAAATCACTGGAAATCTGATTCACGGTCATTTCGCCTAAGACAGGGACTTTTTGTTAAAAAGGGCGACACATGGCACTTTCTGAACACGCCAGGAAGTACAGGGGTGCGAATTTTGGTTGGGGGGGTTGGGGGTAGCCCAAGGCACCTCAGAAAAAAAATTCAAGGCTGAAATTTATATGTGGAAAAGAATATGATGGTTGAAGTACCTAAAAATAGGGTGCTTTTCGGCCTTTTTGGGGTAAAAAACCATAGGTCTGCCTGTTTGGGAGTAGAAATTAAAAATATTATGTGACTTTAATTAAAGGTGCCCATATTAACAAGTAAGTACAACACCTGTATATTCTAAAAATGGGAGAAATGTCTAAAAAAATGTTCAACTTTTTTTTTTTAAATTTCGTTTGGTCGTCCCCTAGCAGGTTTAAACAGGCAAATATAGGGACTATGTCCCCTTTCCCACACCTATAATTTATTCAGTCATTTAACATACCTCTAAAAGGTTCTCAATTAAGTTGGACAACTGATTGCCCATCATTTGAGCCATTATTTGTCAAATATCAATGATTATTCATCATGAGGCACTGTAAACATAAATTTTTGTCAAAATCTCAGTTTTTATGAGCTTGAGACAAACCTAACGAAATTATTTTTTTCTGCATATATTGTAATTAGACAATTTTTTTCACTGGAAATTAGGTTTCTCCATCATTTTCTATCACATTCAAATTGAAAAAACAATAAATACTCGATAATTTATCAATAAAAAAAAAATCATGAAATTTTGTGTGGGGTATGGGTAAAACCTAACGAAAATAAAAAGTCACAGCTAACTCAATTTTCGATCTTAATTCATGCAACTTTCAATACACAATCCATTTAAAGTGAACTTACTTATAAATAATTAATGTTTTGAATTAGCTACAATTTTGATTTAGTTTTGGATGAAAGAAAATTAGCCTGATAATTACTTCTATATTAGTATCAGACCTACATAATTCAAAATCTTAAAAATACCATAAAAGCTTAATTCTTTGACTAATTTCACATTTAAATACACCATATTGGCCCTTGCGATGGGGGTAAAGTGATAAATGATGAGATAAACAACTATATTGTCTTGAAACCAAACTATAAATTTCTAAGTTTACAAATATTTTGAAATTTATGTTAATATATATCTTGGTATACAAGTATTATTTTTTTGTCAATGTTCTGACTTATTTCTAATGGCAATATCATTACTAAGTAGCTTAGGAGATGTACTTTTAGAAAATGTATAGTTGTGCATCTACTCAGGTAATTCATTTTTTTGGATTTTCAAAAACTTTATGAACAAAATGTCCCTGTCTTACGTGAAACGATCGTTCAACGTAAATATTTGTATAAATTCAAGTAAAAAAATGTATTTGCTTTCTATGTATAAGATTTAAATTTTAAAAAACCCAGTGTAAATAATACTTTTAATTGATTTAACAAGTGAAAGTTGTTGGTTACGGAAGAGCCGTCTGAATATAGATGGCCGTAAAAAGTGTCACGTGATTTATTTGACGTGATGAGCTACGTACATTCATAACGTTAGATCATACATTAACACGTCATTTCAATGGATCCTCAAACCACTATAGACTAAAGCCCAGCTGTGTGCAATATTTGCACTTTTTACTTGGTTTTTAATCATACATTGTTCCCAGCATATGATTCCAATCATTAGATTGCACGGTTGTACATGTCCGACGATCGATGCCTTGTTGGGGGAAGTTTTAACTGCCTGTGATTTGTCTCATCTTAATGTATTACGGTAGGTATTCACCTTGTCCCATGGCCGTATAATATGTATGCAATTTTTCAAATTAAATTATGAATTAAATTTGCTTTCTTCAGATTGAATCAAAATAGGCTAACGGATCAGTGCGCTGAAATTCTGGGAAAAGCTCTACCGCAGTGCGCTGGCCAGTTGACCCATTTGGAGTCAGTTCCGTTATGAACGTTGAGCTAACTATACTTGATTTTCATGTGATGAACTCAATTAACTATCCTAAAACAACATGTATGCATCGACAATCTATTGTTTCCTGTTTATTAAAACCTATATGCTGTAAATTATGAATCTAACAGGCTCTCTAGTAATCAAATCAAAGATGAAGGAGCAATTGCTCTGGCTCAAGGCCTGAAGGAATGCTCAAAGCTCACAGTGTTGACGTATGTATCGGAACGGAACAGCTTGGAATGTAGATAAGGCCCCACAAAATTAATAAGTTGTTTCTCAGGCTTTTATTTGCTTGAGAGGAAGAGTGCGGGCGGCAGGTCAAGTTTGTTTGTTTTTGGCCAAGGAGGGGGCGCCAGGTTTTTTTTTCTCTTTTTTCTTTTTCGAAAAAGGAAGCGGCGGGTGCTTAATTTGTTTGGGGATTTTTTTTTTAATTTTTTTTTTCGCGATAAACCTAGTAAAAAGAGGGGGCGGGGGGTCTCATGCCCATGCAGGCAGGGCCTGAGAAGCAACTTATTAATTTTATTTGGCCTAATTATCATTGCCCATATTAGATTCAGCATAGTACATGTATATGAATAGCCAGTTATATTGATTTCACTTCGAGCTTATTATTAATCGGATATGGATATATATGTATACATAACCACTTCAGCCTTGGTCGAAATCAAATTGGAGAGCGCGGAGCAAAAGCTTTGGCGGAGGCAAGTACATGTTGGCCTGATCTGGAACAACTTGAGTAAGTTTTGGAACCAATGCGCGTGATAGTAAAGTTGTTTCATTTTAAGTCGATTCATCTGGGAAAATATGTTATGTAGATTGATGGTGATAAATTCCGACTGGACAGTGTAATATTATTAATTTCATTTTTATTATAGGTTGTCTACAAATATCATCGGCGATTTAGGAATTGCAGAGTTAGCTAATCGCCTGAATCAATGTTCAAACTTAAAAGAATTAAGGTATGTCTCCTAAAATATTATAGTTAGCGTAATTAGCCCTGAACGATGGTAATTTAAAAGTATCTTATAAATGTAGAAACTATAGATGCTGTGTATATGATTGTCTAAATTAAATTAACGTTCTCAATTGAATACGGAAAGAGGAACTGATGGGTTCACTGGGTCGACATTTATATCGCGATATATCAATTACAACTAATTATTGCCGGAGCTTATGTAAAACATTTTCAATCCTACCAGTTTTCCCTTATCAAAACCAATTAGTGCCTAAATGTGTGACTTTCTAGATGCCCCTAAGGCAATTTGGCGAAATATCGCCTTCAACCTACCACCCCTCGGCCGGTATTTGGCCGATTTTAGTCAGATTTGGACAAGGTGTGTAGATCATTGTGATCTACAACCTTAAGGAGCGAAAACGTTTCAAAAATTGAAAAGTCAAAAGATATCGATCTTCGTCGATCCATATGACAATAAAATACGTAGGCGAGGTCACAATGGGTGACATATGTCATACCATTGTTATAATAGCAGGTGCCCCCCGGGTCATTGTACGGGCTATTCTTTCATCGTCAGAGCTCTTGGTTAAAATTCAATCTGTACTTGTCCTTAGTTTTTTTTAGGAATATCTCTTTCAACAACCATGTTAATGATCAAAGTGACAATTACCTCATAAAATAAAGGATACTATATTCATAGTAATCTGATAAATAAATCGTCAATGAGAGACTCAGATTTAGTTTATGTTTTATTCTATCTAAAGAGTCTGTCTACATATGACTTGAAAGGAGCAATTTAATACATTACCTATCTTCATGAAAATCTACTTATTCAATTAGTAGGATCTTTCATTTAAGTCCATGGTGCATTAGAAAGTGAACGAGTCGTTCGTAACCAAATATTGCCGCCTCGCCATATTGTTTATATTGAATACCGGAATTATCATCACCGGAATTTACATCACCCGGAATTTTCATCACCCCGATGGGCGATGTTTAAAGGTTTTAGCGAGAGCGGAAGTTTCGTCACCCTAATCCAATATAATCTTATATTTTTAGGTCTGTCTTGAAAATCGTAACTATTGCAATTACACATTTTCAACGTTAAACTCCTTAGCATGTATATGCATACAATCATTCAAATGTCAATGCTTATAAAAACGACAATGATGATTTAAGTCTTAATCAGATTAAGGTGACGAAAATTCCGCCCTCACAAATCTTTAAATATCGCCCATTGAGGTGATGAAAATTCCGGGTGATGAAATTTCCGGGTGATGAAAATTCCGGGTGATGTAAATTCCGGTGAAGATAATTCTGTATACCGTTTATATTAGTCGATTGTCTGTAAAAACATGTCATATACCGTAGTCGTCATTGTGACTATTGCGTCATCACAGACTTTCATTCATAAAATTACGCTTGAATAGCTTTGAATGAAAGTTTGTGATGAAGTTTTAGTCAGTATGACGACTACGGTATATGACGCGTTTTTTACAGACACTCAAGTTTATTATGTCAATAATGTTATAGAATATGTTGTACTGTCAGCTGGATTAAACCCAGCAATGCGCAATTCTGGCGCTTTTCCCCTTGTTCCAATATATCTTGCTGGTCAGAGCATCGGAACTCAGTAAAGCCACACAGTTCTATGTTTTGTCTAATCGCTTGAAATTAGTGCTATATTTATTTGCAAACATATTAGCATTGAATTATCTCAGGATTATTACAGGTTAATAGACTTGTAATGCATGTTTTGTTGAAGTTATTTTAGCTAAAATAACATGAGTCCAAGATATTCTCCAGCCTGTCGACAAAAGTACAACTTGTGCAGTGTTCGGAGGTTTTCTGGTAACTTGCTATATTCTAAATTTTGAATAGTGGCATTGCAACCACAATGGTTAACTTCTCAGAAAACATGATACTGATAAGGATGATATCCGACCAATTATGTTAATCCGTCGGGAGTACATCTGTCGGTGCGGGTCACTCAGGTGTGACCATGGGTGGCGTCACTAACATCGCGGTGAGACAACCTTGCCGTGACAAACAGCGGACAACTTATACGACGTAAACATAAGACAATAAATATGCAAACAATAAGTACAGAAACATTGACGATTATCTTTATTGTACAACAATGTTTTCAATTATGCAGCGTTTACATATGTTTATTGACATCTATATATATGATACGCGCAAGCGAGGATTGAGTCTATTATGAGCCGACGTCACAAATGATATTGACGTTGGTCTGTTTTCATAATTCCTCAATTTAATGACAATAAACATTTGCTATATTCAGAATCGATGATAACGGAATAAAGAATAAGGCGGCCAGAGCTCTCGCTAAAGCAGCACCAAACTGGGGACAATTAGAAATATTTGGGTAATATGTAATTAATCTTTACCATTTACGCTAAGACTGTGTATATAATTCCGTTATTGTATATATTTGAAAACATATTACATGAATGCACATGAACATATCTTTAATTGGCATTTACAAATAGAATGCCCAGCATGGACATGTAGCGAATGCTCGGCTATTTACCCTAGCTTACCCTGAACAGCTGAACATAGACTACTTCGTGTACAAAGTCTATAGTGTGGTTGAAAACGCGCAATGCACTGCTTTAGCCCGTGGACGAAGATGCTTGATGGCCTTGACATAACGGAGTGGCTTCTCCTGCGGTATGTACCGCAGGAGTAGTGAGAAAGCCCTCTCTAACCTTCTCCTGCGGTACCCTGTAATTGCAGTTCTGGCGAATGCAATTAAGTCGCGGCCGGCGATCAATTGGCCGCACTG
>JAXGGS010297618.1:0-14128 GCA_035585475.1 Armandia brevis
TCTGAGCCTACTTGAGCTCTATATAGCGGGAATTCAATTGTATTGTATTCCCTATCTCAGGATGCCGAACGAGACAATGTCGGAATTTGAAAACACAACTCTTGTAACAGGAACTTTAACCGATCGTCAGTTTGTATTAGAATACGAATGGACAGACATTGCTGCTATGTGTATACTCGCGATTTCCATTGTTCTCGGCAACTCAAATATACTAACACTGCTGGCGTTCTGGAAAAATTGTAACATCCGTGAGATGCCTTTCAATTACCTTGTGGTGTCCATGGCGGTTTCCGACTTGATGTTCTGTGAGGTAGGAGGGATACTCGACTTCATCCAAGCTGTGAACAATAATCGTGCCTTTGGACATACTTGGTGCACGATGAAGCAATCGGTGAAAGTGTTTAGTTATTACTTTACGTTAAGCATTGTCTCTGTAATTGCTCTAATACGGACGTGGAAGGTTTTACGACGCCATAAACCGGATGAGAGGGTCACAAAGAGGGGAATATTGCTTGCTCTATGTGTTTGTCTAGGAATAGCGCTGACGAGAGTAACTGTTGTATATGTAGATAAAGGCAATGGTGTGTTTCTGAGGTGCATGGGAAATCCAGTATTTAGTTCACAATCTATCCAGGACAAAATCGACACGGTCTTTATTTTTCTGATTTTTCTGACTTTAATGGCTTACGTGATGCAGTTTTTCTCTCTAAAATGCGGAAAGCCACGTGGGATGATAGGTGTTTTACCTTTAATATCGCGAGGAAACCAGAGAGAACTACACCCATGTGAACCCCCGGGAAGAATTAACCTAGATGACGGGCATGGACACATTACACCTGTACCTGTGGTAAACATTATTAACGTGCAACCAGCTAGCCCATCAAATCAGGATTCCGCGGATGACGATCTCAGCATCCCTTCCGTTTCTGACCCAGAAGCCGGACATTCCTCTGAGATAAGGTCGACAGGTGGCAGCACAAACATGGAGAGATCAGGAGGCAGGCAAGGTCAGACGGTCACAGAGAAAGGTGTCATCATGACCGCTCGTATTGGCGGAATAGTTACAATAACATTTGTGATGTCATCTGTTGTGCCGTTTCTCCCGTATGTGTTCGGGCACCGCAATTCCCGAGAATCTGTTATCACACACCAGGCTCTAATGCGAACATTTCCCTACATACAAGCGTTTGCCAACCCTTTTATTTACTTAATCGCCATGCCACTCTACCGGGCAAGTCTGCGGCGGGCACTGAGGAGAATCAGGGCAAGGGTGGGGCACGGGGCTAGAGTGGGACAGAGCGGGGGGAGGGCGGGGTCACAGGTTACTACACCCGGGGAACAGAGCACCACCAATAGGGGAAACATGTCGCTGCTGACAGTTCCCAAATTTAACTCTCATATGGTGGCTATACCCAAGGTCAACACTCAGAAGTAACTTGTTCCTAAGGTGAATTCCCACATGGTGTCTGTACACTAGGTCAACTCAAAGATGGTGGCTGTAACCAAGGTCAACTGTCGGAAGTAACATGTTCCAAAGGTCAACTCCCAGTTGGGGTCTATACACAAGGCAAACTGATAGGAGTAGTTTGTATCAAAGGTCAGCTCCTTTATCATGAAGATGACTAAGACTGACTAGTAAACGGGAACCCGCTCAACCAGATACTTCAACTACTTGATGCTTATTCATGTTTGTGGTATTATATGTTGGTATTAGAGTTAAAGTGTGTATATATGTTAGACAAATGTATGCCTGTTTTTTGGTATTATATGTTGGTATTAGAGTTATAATGTATATATATTTTATGGCAGATGAATGCCTGCTTTGTGGTATTATATGTTGGTATTAGAGTTATAGTGTGTATAAATGTTAGGCAGTTGTATGCCTGCTCTGTGGTATTATATGTTGGCATTAGAGTTATAGTGTGTATATATGTTAGGCAGTTGTATGCCTGCTTTGTGGTATTATATGTTGGTATCAAAGTTATAGTGTGTATATATGTTAGGCAGATGTATGCCTGCTTTGTGGTATTATATGTTGGTATAACACTTATAGTGTGTATATATGTGAGGCAGATGTATGCCTGCTTATGACTTCTTTGTTTACTCAGTAAACTGTAGATATCTAATTGTAAGCCAATACTAAATTATGTTTTTCAACTTAGGTCAAATCTCTGCTGATACTTGAATGTATTAATTCATAAAACATAATGAAGTGTCTTGTTTGTGCAAATACGGGTCGCCTATTTACATCTCTGGTTGTACAGTTTCCCATATCTTAATTTGTTTATACTAATAAATTGAATATTATATTATGTGTCACTGATTTCTTTTCCATTTACTAAGCAGCACCTTCGAATGAATAGTGAAATCTCATAGATATGCACTCCATTTTCATCATTGGAGACATTCTAGCACTCGAATAACCGTCCAAATTGCTGTTTACCTATATTTTCCGATGCATTATTAGTAGTCTGTAATAAGTTTTTCTGAAATTAATTTGCTGATGACACTCCTTGCTAAGCTAATGTTGGTGAAACCACTAATGTTAGAAAGTAAACACACAAATATAAAATATCAATTGTATACCGTAATGAGGTGGAAGCGCTGCTGACACCATTAAGCATTTGTATATATCTTTACTGTGTGGTTTGATGTATAAATTGAATATCAAGTCCTCTAGAATAATTAAGATATAAATGAGTTAGTTCCCCCTCTCATAAGCAAAATATCCGTTTACTTATCTATTAATCTTTTTTCTCCACTAACAATATTGTCCCATCAATTAATACTTTATCATTTTACTGCGTCTCAAAACACTGTTATAATTGGGAGTCCATTTCGTGGTGATATATACATATACATATATATTGACATTACATTTGCACATACGTTATCAAGAATTGTTAATATCATACACAATTAGTCAACTATTTTGTCTACAATCGTCTTGTAATAATCTTATGTATAGATTAATAAAGCCATGCTTCTACAGCAGAATTGGTAAGCACAATGCTTCACTTCTTTTTAAAACAAAACGTTTGCAACAACTGTGTTGATGTAAACTGCTATCGCTCATATTCATAATTGGAAAGTTCACACGAGCCCATGTTACAATTTCACGTTATTTGATTCTTGACTATAGTGACATATGTTTTGGCACTTACTGTTTATTTGTTTTTTTAGGTTACACAAATCCATAGTCGGGCACCCAGTTCTAAATGATTGGTCGAACTTTTCAAGAGGGAAAAACAACTACTGTATTTGTTATTCCTTGGGTCGCCCTATTAAAAAATTACCAAAGGAGAAAGAGTAGCAAAGTGTTTTATTTTCGGTAAGAAGTGACAACACAGGCGTCTGTGATGCGCTAATCTAACCAACCTGCGAAAGAGTCGACATCAAGCAAATATCGCCTGCTACGCCGGTGTGACGCGCACAATCTCACGCCAAGCCAGAATTCATGCTTACTATTAATTTGAGATCTGTCCAAGTAACTTGTACGATCAACTTGTTACTGCTTGTACGTTTAAACATAGAAACCTCTGCCCATTCATGGCAGGGCGTTTCAAAACAACATACACGAGCGCTTGATTGTTTCATATTTGCCTATTTAAATGTGTGTTCAAGGCAGCCAATTGATTAGTGTCAGATGGTTGCTGCCCAAAAAACTATGGTACAATTTTATATGGCCTTTTTTGTAATTTAACACGGGGTATATATTATGTATGGTTCATAGACAGTCGAGCAGTTTTAATAACTTAAACGGCATTTAATAAATTAATCTTAAAGCAGACATAGACAATACCTTTTGTCATACATAGGACATTTATTCGAGCATATTTGAACATAGCAAAGAATAAACTCACAATGTGTAATACAATTTTATACAAATATTTCAATGTCGTATCACATACTGTCGACCTCATTTATTCCGGAATCAGTCACATGGTTTTTACGTTTACAAGTATAACCAGACTAATATAAACTCGGTTGTCTTAGGTATATTTAAAACTACTTCAAATGTTGATTTTGGTTTCACGCTCTGTACTCAAATATTCCAGCTAAATCCTTCCCTATAATGCTCCAATATGAATATAATATATTCACATATTCATAACGACATATGCACATAGATATATCATGCTTTTGATTATCTTGCTATGACTATCCATGGGTTTTTCGTTATGCATATAGATGGGGTTTTGATAATTTTTAAACAAGTAACCAGCTGTCTGCGTATTTTAGCCAAGGTTTATGTTCTTGAATGTGTACGGACACTTTCCACTTGACATGATTTGAATTTAAGCCTGCTGAACCCATTATTTGCCAAATCCAGCGCACTAGTTAACCCGGGATTGATGGCCGTATTTTGCAATGCATTATGCAATAAAATCCATGGCATGTATGAATTCAAATATTTAGGATAATGATTTAACATATCAGTGTACTATAACAGCCTGGTATTTTATATATCCTAGCTATGCCTGTGATTTATTTCTCATATAGAATACAAAAAAAACATTTGCATGGAAGTAGCATAATTATCGTCTGATGACAATACGTGCTAAACAGTCAATTCTGATATTACAGTTAATCAGCATTAAGGTAGGCCTATACAGGAATATAGGAAGTCATATATCTACATGCTAAATACATAGGATTCAAACCATTCAGCGTTACATAGGTGGGAGTCACATTGTTGCCAATTGCTCTTTAAACAATTGTGAAGCAGGGTTTACCAGCGAAGGAGCGCCAGTTTGAAGAGTCTTAGTAGATATGAAACCTTTTAATCTGGGAATAAAGGTCCATGGCATTCGCAGTAGCTGTATTGGCCCCAGCATAGATGTGCCTCATTATATTTATTAAAGCCATTTATGTCCATGAAGTATGGTTCACCTAAACTGCTGTTACACAGAAAATGGTCAGCGAATTGTGAAAGGAGTTGTCTTGGAAACTATTACCTGATATGATTGCTCTCGCGTAAGGAATGGTATAATGCCTTTGTGCATTTTTGGGAAAGGGTAAAATTTTCGTGTTCTGATCTTGTTTTCAGTAAGGCATATGTGTCATGTTTAATCGTCAATAACATCAAACATTAAGAAGGATAAAGGAAAAACCACGATGTATATCTGTGGTTAATTTCTGCTTTCGTTGGATTTATGAGTCAAGGAATGAAAGAAATAGGCTATTGGCCTATAAAAGGGGAAAACTTGATTGAATGCCAAATACCATCAGGATTATGTATTTTCAAATTGGGAGATTTGAGATAATCTATTCAATCCATATGAATATGAATATATTTTGCAACTAGCTTAGATGGTTTGAATATGATGCTATTCGACAAGATTTTACCCAGACTTGCTAAAATTAATAAAATTAAAATTAACGATTAACATGAAATACTGTAAGACAGGAAAATATTTGGGCATGTTCTGGAAATAAACATTGATTTAAATGAAATTAAATACACGTTTACGCCATCAAGCCGATTAAATTATCAGCCTAAACAGATCAAAGCATATCACAGCCATTTATTTTATTCTATCCCGCCTTTGTATTCGATTAAAGGTCGGAATGGAGGGTTGCTTTAAATATACTTTTACCTATTCTTTTTATAGTGGGAATTGTATTTATATGTTTGTATGATACGGCAGGCAACAATGAGCATGCAGAAGAATATAGGGCAGTGCAAACCAAACGAGAGAAGAGCGTACATTATGGTACGGGAAGCTTGGCTTATACAAATGAGAGAAACGATATACTCTGACGTCATCACCTTTGTCACTTGCCATTCTTAAAGATACATATGCCCGTCTGGAAGTCAATGTCAACAACAAATTGCATACTAGATGAATTTAAAAAGCATTTTCTGTTTAATTTTGATGATAATTTAAACTATGAATGATATTTATTATCATAAGTTGATGTGATACACTTGAACTATTGGCCAAATAGTGTGCTAGTTACGGAAAATGTATAAAAAAGTAAGGTGTCAGAGAGGCTCATGGTTAGTCATTTTTTTAATTTACAAGGAATTTAAAGGCAGACGGGCTTGTCAATTCTTAATAGCTCTTTCAAATCAATTCCAAATGAAATCAGATGGGATACTACATCTCTATGGGTTGATTTTTACATGTATTAAAAGTTTCCTAAGAAGATAAATCATTCATGTCTAGATTGGAGATGTTTGGAGCACTTTTAAATATGTTGCTAAGCACTTATTTTAGGTGGCTACTTAAGCTTGGAGCCAAGCTGATTATCAAAGACAAAGTTGATTCAAAATTTGTCGGAACAGCGGGTCATTCATCCAAATTATTTGAACAAGACATATTTAATAGCCCATGTCTATCCATCACATGTCTCACTCATATGTACACTAATCATATAAAATAACTAACAACCCACTCCTAAACAATAGACAGTAATCCCATCCAATTATTAATAATGGCACAACTAAAGGTCAGAGCCACTCACCGTGATCATATGAACTAATTAATTACCCAGTCACATTCGTACGATATAATATATGTATGCTTGAGGTGAAAGAAAGTGCATGATGTGAATGTTTATATGCTTATATGCGTCGCCTCAATTACAATGTTGTTACGGATACATGTAGACATGATTAATGGTACGACTTTATAGATAAATAAATAAACATGTATAGTTTTTGCCTAATTTGAGTAACAGTTAACAGTCAGCTACTAATTCTAATTAAGATAAAGTGATAGATATAATTTATTTTGTTGGAGACGTTTATACATATTTATATCTGGCAGGAACTGTTACTAGGGGCCTTCAGCGATCTGTTCGGCTGGATATTCCTACTACTGGAATATCAGCTTGCTGGTGAAGGAAGAAATACCGCAGAACTAATGTCAAATATATAACAATAAATCTGATTCTGCTGGCAAAGGCGCTATGGTTAAATTTCGACTGGTAGGAATACCAAGCGAGCATTTTACCATCTGAACTGCATCCCCATATAACAACTCGCAATATTATGACAGAGTTGTTGTGGCTTAGCAGAGCTAAGATGTCTTGATACTCTGGTTCTTTATTTCATCTTGCAATCTAAAGGTCAGAGTTCGCTAATTGTTGTATCAACTCTTGCGCTTCATTTTTTAGCTAAAAAATTGTAAGACGATAGACAAATTAATGTATAACAACAAATGCATGTACTGACGAAGACCATTTTAAATATACAGGCCTTTTGATCTTTTTATCTTAAATGTATCATGACCAACTCAAAGGTGGAAGTGAGTGTGAACACTAAAGAAGGCAATGGCCTATCTGATTTTAGAATTATTTCAGTCAAACTATCGGCTGACCTACATAACTATAGCAAAATGTCAATATAATCAAACATGTTTCATATCAACAAATTCATTCAAATCTTCATATATATACAATCATTGATTAAGCATATACTTTAACCTAATAACAATCAACGAAGATAAGACGTTCATTTGAAAGGACATAGAGTATTTATTTTCACCCTTGATATCTGTAAACATTCGGTCTTTTATCTGCTCAATTAGGAAACAAAAAGATTCCGAACGAAAAACAAACTACAAATGCGGTCAAGGCAACCATGATGCATAGATGCAGGCACAAGAACAGCCTGTCCATGATGACAGAGACGAGCACCCACTCCTGTTTCTGCGCATCATCCTCCGCATTCTGTATCTGTTCCTGCGCCATCCTCCTTAACGTGACCACGATCTCATCCAGCTGCCGGGAGGCTGAGGCGCGCCTATCATCTCCATCGATCCCGATCACTGTTTTCGGTGACGCCCGTTCAATGCTGGTCGGTGATTTAGGTGATGCCTCCTCCTCCAGATGGCGAGCTGCCCTCAGATTCGCGTTATTGTTGGATCTGTTTGAGGAGAGGTTGGTTATAAATTGTGTCATGTCCGGAGTTGTCCAGTATTCATCCCCATGCCATTCCTGTGTCCAAATGAATCAATATTTAAGTACATTATAACCTAATGAACTGAAGTTAAAACAATTGACGAGTATGGACCACATGCTGCATAATTCAATGTAGCAGACAGCATTTCTAGATTCTAATAAACATCTACTAACATCAATGTGCTGTGTAGTCTATTCAGTACAAGAATATAACATCTCCAAAATGGTATTCAGATTGATCATGAAGCCTTGATTATGTGGATTTTAAGATAGCCAAGTCTGGCGGTGAAAGATTATATAAGAAATGGACAGACCGGTGTTTTTCTAGGCTTGGTCCAGTTGTGCGCCACTATTTCGCGCATACACAGAAGGCGAGCAAGAAATGTGAAGGCGCACCATCTCAGCCACTCGGGTACATCTCCTCCGTAATGTCCCCTCAAGTTCACATTAACTACAAGCACAGTTGCTATGGTAGTTCCCATCATCAGGATGACTTGCCCTAGGAACAACATTCCTGTTAAGTAAGAGAAAAGTGTTATTAACATCGTAATCCTATAAAGCTCTCACAACTTGAAATCAGGGGGACTAATCAGATTTTATAGGTCGGCCGCCAGGATAAGGCGGAGTAGTATCAGACCAAGCTTACCAATTATGGGCAAGCTATTGGAGGTGGCCGGCATGATGTCACCGACGATCATCAGGAAGAAAGTAGCGGCGAGTAGTACAGTGATGCTCAGGGTCACCTTCTCTCCGCTCTCTGAAGGAAGCAGGAAAGTGCCGACTGAGGTGAAGCTGATCATGAAACTCGGCAGGAGAAGATGGAGGACGTAGTAGAGAGGTTTCCGCGTCAGGTGCACCTCGAAGCTGACATCTGGGTACGGTTCCGGGCAGCAGCCGTACAGAGTGACAGTCCGCACTGTTGGCAAGCTCTCCAGCACCCACTGACCGTTGTCGAGAAATACTGAAGTGTCCCCCTGGGGGCCCCTCGGGTAAATATCCAGACGGGTCCCGTCAATGCCCCACGATCCAAACTTTAGCGGACACATCTGGAATTTATATTACAAATGTAGTTCCAAAATTTTATGATGCTTTTCACGGACATCTCAATGCAACTGTCGACACAGTGTGGGGCTTGGCTGGAAGGTGTGTGGCGGGTTGCGGGTAGGGGGTGTTGGGGTAGGGGTGATTTGGCTGAGGGGAAGGGCTTGATAAGAGAACTTTGACAATCTGGTTTCCCATTTAAGTGATGCATGATTTAAACTATGACTATTTCATAATTAATCAACCATAAACAATTTGCTTCTAATAAACTGTGTTATTGTACAGAGTTAATTCTGTCGCCTATATGTGAAAACATATCATTATCCATCATTAGTGTTTTTACAAATTCACCTGTACGTCAAAGGGGAAATGAGTGATATCCACAATGCATGAGCTAGTGAGGACGTGTGGGACTAGCATTGCCACACCGCCAGTGGCTGTTACCGACAAGGGAAACATCCCCAAGTTATCAGCTGAAATATCCTGGTCAGCTCTGTGGTACAAATGTAAAACAATTCAATGGAGGTCAAATTAATACCTTATTTTCTCATTTATAAATGATGAAAAGTTATAATAAAGGGAAATATTCCACACCTGTTGTATAGAATTATATCTGGTTTCCATACCACTTCCGGGAAGACGTGTATTAAGGTGATATTGTCGTGGTCTGCTGGATTCCATGTAAGCGTTTCATCGACCCAAAACTACAAACAAATAGTCGGGAGTATTAAGGTGATATTGTGGTGGTCTGCTGGATTCCATGTCAGGGATTCATCGATCCAAAACTACACACAAATAGTTGGGAGTATAAAGCTATTATAGATAATTTGCCCGTTTTTTAAATTCCTATAATTTGTTCATCACACCATTTATCTTAGGCTGCTAGAAATAAATTAAACTCACCAGTCTCAGCCAAATGTTGGATTGAAGTAATTGACTTTTTTCATCCTAAATAACAAATGAAAAGAAATTAAAATCCTAGCAGTAATAATCATCATTTCAATACCACCTAGTACTGGCGATCAAAGAAAGACATATTTCTATAGTTTTCCCTTTATACTACTAACCAGATGCAGGATTTGACTAGATGCCATGTCTTTACTACTAACCAGATGTAGGATTTGAATATATGCAATTTTAATACTACTAACCAGATGCAGGATTTGACTATATGTCATATCTATACTTCTAACCAGATGCAGGATTTGATTATACGCCATGTCTTTACTACTAACCAGATGTAGGATTTGATTATATGCCATATCTATACTACTAACCAGATGCAGGATTTGATTATATGCCATATCTATACTACTAACCAGATGTAGGATTTGATTATATGTCATATCTATACTACTCACCAGATGTAGGATTTGATTATATGCCATGTCTATACTACTAACCAGATGCAGGATTTGATTATATGTCATATCTATACTACTCACCAGATGTAGGATTTGATTATATGCCATGCCTATACTACTAACCAGATGTAGTATTTGATTATATGTCATATCTATACTACTCACCAGATGTAGGATTTGATTATATGTCATGTCTTTACTACTAACCAGATGCATGATTTGATTATATGTCATGTCTTTACTACTAACCAGATGTAGGATTTGATTATATGCCATGTCTATGGTGACGTTGACCACTCCTTTCGGGTTATACTTCGGACGAGCATTCACATGGTAATCTTCTAACAGGTAGTTGAGCAGTTTATTCTCCGCGCTGACTTCATGCTCTAAACGAGAATTATGATTAAATTAACATTGGGGCAAATTGGTTAGAATAAACATTGCATATATTCGTGAGAGGAATGGATAAATGAGTTTAGTCAAAAGTAGTACATTTACTAGTTCCAAAGTATAAAGATACATAACACATCGATCCTTTATCACATGTTCATATCCCATGTTTATCTTGACATTCAATCTTTAATGTTGGCACTGATCAAATATATAGTAGATGTTTAATATAAAACCGGTATAAACTTGTATGCTGACTTGTTAATCGTTCAATCGAGTTACCATGTAAGACTAAGCATGGCCCTAGACTCGTGTATACTTCGATAGAACAATCGTACATAATTATATATGAAACATCTGCACATACACTGTACATGCACTCGTGTTAACATAATCATCCAGCTAAAAGCTCTGCAGATTAACGACACTGAACAAGTAGTATTATGGTTACTACAGAGTATATGGATGTAGTAAGCAGTACGTTCCCCCAGAATATAGACCATGATAGTATGAAACAGGAAATTTTAATTATACTCGCTGTTTTTCCCCGCGCTGTGGGATAAAGCTATCCACTCTGAACCCACCCATCCATTGATCGTTTAAACGCGGACCAAATATCACCCATATAATTGCATGTTCAATCAATATCAATTCACGGCTACTAGTGCTTCTGACTGCAATCCGCGTTATATGAGGGTCTGATGTACCATAAAATCACCCAAGTTTCTATTCAACTCATGCTTGCAGTGACACATCTCGGGATTGAATACATGCTCACACACGTGTGAATATAAACTTACTTTTGACTCCTCGAACCTCCGATATTAGCATAGATATACAGCCCAGAACGCTGACCAGGGATTTGATGAGTGATGTCCGATATCCTCGCATCCTGCGCGCACGTCCAGGATTGAAGGAGAGATATTTATCCGGCAAATGTCGACCACAACACGTATATATATATACGTAGACGAAAGTCTCGCAGATCCTTAACGAAAATGAACCGTGTTCCTTAAGACGGCATTAACTTTCTTAACTTCAACGATACGGCTTCGTTTGTGTCTTGACTTGTGAACGCAAGGCCGAATACTAACTCGACAGTTGCGCGCACATTCTAACGATCTTGATAACTGCGCATGGCCTCGTCGAATGAGAATCTGACAAATCAAAATGTTACCTAACAATGATCGCTGAATAAACGAATCCATGTGCAACTGGTTCTAAGAAATGTCAGACGTTAAACTGCGGGACGTGCAGATGGTATCATGGCTGCCATGGGTTCACCGAGGCCGGTGGAAATTCGCATAAAAACATGATAAGTCTGCCGTAACTATCATTCTGTCACTTCTGTTAGCATTCATAAAGCAAATCGTTTAGAGTAGTCGACCCTTGCAAGCAGGATTTAAACTCATCCATCACGTATATAAAAGAACGACTGGAACGAGTTGGTCCTTGTGCACATCGATAGACAGTACCTTAAGCACAATAATTGCATGATCTAATTGCAGCCCTCTCAGTCATCAAAGGATTTGATGTTGATAACATGCTCACCTGCCCAGCAGCTTTTAGGAACGTGTGACCGATAACTGTATTGACAGGGAATTGAAGATGTGAGTGATTTGGGACCTGACTGCCGCGACAGCCCCTAATCAGTTGTTTTGAATTCGCTGCACACGATAATGTAAAGTTGTATACGTATGACGCAATATCGTCATGGGTCACACTAATGCAGCTATACATCGTTTCACATTCATGCAATTCAATTAATTTGTCATATAAGTTAACGCTATCTGTTCGCTTTTCTTAAATGGATTAAGTATACTGCATTTTAAAGGAATTATTCATTCTCAAATAGTTGGGACAAAATTGATAACCTGTAATCAATAAATAATAAGCAATACATGAATGTATATTCTTGTTACTTGTTGGTCCTTTTCCTTATATATCTTTCTTAAATAACCCCTCCTAATTCGACTGCGACTACTCGAGCTCGAGCTCCAACAACCTGACACTACCCACGCGCGCAGGAGCTGCAGGTGTTAAAAGTCTGGAGATGCGGGGTATCGATCCCCGTACCTCTCACATGCTAAGCGAGCGCTCTACCATCTGAGCTACATCCCCATATATTCGATGGTGCCAACTGGATGTTTTTGCTGCTTTACTATTCTCGTATTCTCATTTGACGTCTGCTGGGGTAAATTCCGCAGTTAAGTTGGAAGTCAGCATCCACATTCGCCACGACATCAATCATTCTGTAAATTTGTTCACTTATATTTGTCCATATGTTCCAACTGACTCGAATTCAGTTCGGTTCAGGAGAAATAATTATCTCGTCTGTCCTTGTAGAAATTGATGTAGCTCCCCCTGGCTAGAGATTTGAGAGTCTGAGCACCAGCAGCTCATCTATCCAGTCTGTTGATGTGGAGAAGAATGTTGTATAAGATATAGGAGGATATCGGAGATCCATCATTTGTGGATCCTCTATCTCTATCCTCAGTGTATCTGTAGTATTATCTCTGAAATACTGTGGTTTATAAATCCTTATTCAAAGGTTGGGGTTAAATCGTTTTAATCAAACTGAATTAGAATATAGTTTGTAAATACAATAATATTGGATACTACTGTATTTGAGAGCCATGTGATACGTAACCATGTTGCCAGCCAACTTAGACGAAGGCATTAAAAAGAAATTGTGAGTGATTTATGCTTGGAAAATGTTTAAACATCATCTATAACATGAACATGGATATATACTGATTTTGCTAAACCTTTGATCGAGAAAACACCATAAATACAGTTGAATAAGCATCGATATCAACCAATATCAACACCTATTGACTATTATTGTTTGCCTACTTTTTGTCGGAATGTATCAATAATTAAATAAAATTCTTTTTTTAGGTGGGCGGGCGGTAGGTACTCTAATATAGGGCAAAACACTATGCATTGTGTAACTGGCCCATTGTTTTGTAAAAGATTTCTCAATCTATTCATTTATTTAAGACTATCTTATACAACCGTTTATTCAGTTACATCAAAGAGAATCGCACCGATAAAATGTATTTGTAATTGCCGTATCCATAACTGACCGGGCCATGCGGCGGCACGTGAGAAACATTTTATTAAGTTTACATGGCCTTAATGATATTCAGTCTAACAGATCTGTATCAAGACGTTGACCATTATCTAACATGCTGATGGTAACAGTGTATACTCAATATTGCGTCAATTTTAAACCTCTACATCCACAGCAAGTTTAACCGTTCAAACCATTATCTAAAATCCTTACAGTAGTTTTGAATTTACATTTTTTTTTGCCTATCAGTGTTTCTTTGGTGTATAAGCCGGGCTTGTGGCGCAATGGATAACGCGTCTGCCTACGGAGCAGAAGATTCCAGGTTCGAGTCCTGGCAAGCTCGTAT
>JAXGGS010297729.1:12475-26199 GCA_035585475.1 Armandia brevis
TTCTCTGTATGTGTTTTTAAAAAAAATGCATGAAAGAGCGTGTCTACAGTACAAATACTTGTTTTAATAGTCATTAAATACATTACATGTAGTTTGTGAATCCCGTGTCTAATGTAGACTACCTCAAGCACTTTATAAACACGCGTAGATAAATAGTATATCCTCCCAACTTTAATTCCACTCCTGATGGTTGATGATATAAACCTATAGACCATATACACCGCTGTAGCTTTCGGTATCTGCCCTAAAATAGATTTCTACGTTTGTACTGACCTTATGTGAACTCGATCTTTAAATCAAAATAGGAGTTCTTTAAGCTATTATGGTTGTCCAATTTGTTTATGAATACCACACCGCGTATGTCGATGTTATCCAACATAATTAATATTTCACTGATTTCTGTTCTTCTCAGAAGGAAATGAGCAATAGACAAATTGCGTAATTGTAAAATTTATTCGTGTATTTTTGTTGGAAGGAGATTTGCATTCGTCTAGTCAGTTCCTTCCTTGGCAACTACAACTATTTACTACTTATGTGTGCACTTGTCCATAACCTCTATGTATTTTTCAGCCAATCATGTACATGTAATCGATTTTTTCGCTATCGGTGACGATTAATTTTGAGTACACAATAGCTTAGGAATACAATGTGAGTTCACATGTAGTGTGCATATTGAAGGTTTTTGCACTTTCACACATTAGCTTACAGAAGCTTAGTAGTACGCTGGTGAATGAAAATAGTCTGAGTTTCATGGTTTCATTTACAATGATCAAAGCAAATAAGTATTAACTAACAAATTGCATGCTGAACTGAACAGGACCAAACTCTGACGCCAACTTAGTCATTGTTGTGGCGTTTATAGGTCTTATGAGGGGCATTTGTGAATGTGTTGTTTCCAATTAAAATAGCTATTTGATCTATCCAGTCCTGTTTTATCGCAGCTTGTGTTTGCAATCACTCCTTAAGCCCTAGTACTTATTTTACCATTCGACTACTAGTGCGTCGTATTTTAATTTTTAGTTCTCAAATTAGCCACTTGTACGTCCTAATTTAGATGGATCCTATCGTAGTTTTGTTGAATCCTAATCCAATCAGTTATGCTACCACATTACACACACTTATTGTAATAAGATTACAGGAACCAAAGTTTACTGATATCGATATTATGGATGGGTTTGTCGATTCGATTAAACTCCAGGGTACTAAGGAGCGTTGAGGCCAGTCGATTTTGCTTTATCCAGATATATGTTGCAGTGCTTTGTGTTACCGCGGGCGTCGTATAAACATATGTATAAAGGTTTAATTTTAATTACAATGTATATTATTATCAGATTTGTATGTAGAGCGTAAGTGTAGATTTATGAATGATTAGTCATGCTTCCGTCATGTTCGTGTTGGAAGTTGTCCTGTGTTCTTATGACTATTTCTGTAAGAATGTACATGAACAATTATGAGGTATATTACTTGGGTTGGCATGTCAAGGTTATTTTGCTTTGGATGAGGTTGCATGTAAAAGTTTTAGTAGTATGTACACCTATCGCAGGTATGGAATGTTTGCAGTTGGTAGAAGTAGATTCTATTATACATGTACATGTATATAGAATTGTTCACATGCGTGTAGTGTGTTGAGCGCATTTACATATTCAGTACTTTCAATATTCTAATATTCAAGTACGATTAAGAGTAAATGCAGTAATAATGCAATTCTATTTAAAGTGTGTATTTAGGGTAATGTGATAATCATCCTGAAATTTGTTTCATGTTATAGAAAGTGATGCCGTGCTAAGAGTGTGTGGTAATTGGACTTGACTATACTTCTCGTTTGTTTCGGACAACTGTAAAAACAAAATGACTAGTATATTATATTGTGTATAAAGTATATATGAATATGAAAATATCTATACCCTTATCTTAAAACTCAGACGTTACTTTCTCATAATATTAACACTTCTTCAGCTCTAAGAATGCCTCAATTATCTCCCATTTTGATGTTGAAATTTGCTTTATGGCCAATGTTCCTGAATTGTGTGACTTTGGTAATGAAAATCTACCTGGCACGAATCATTTCGAATTCACAAGAGGCCTTTCTGTAATATGGGACAGATCAAGTATACTATAATAGTAATTATACCTGATGCGGCGATGCATTGTGTAAAACAGGATCATGTAATGTTAGACCTCGGTTTTAAGATATTTATATATTCAGGTACAATGTGTAAGAAATACTAAATATCTAATAAATGCCCACAGTGTGAAGACTAAAACATGTGTACCTGTAATCTAAGGGCTTAGTTGAATAAAGTTCAGTATCATTCAACTCTGTGGTTTTGGGGCCTATTTTCTATGGCAATCACCCTTCGTTAAATTTTTGGGTTTCATCGGTTTTGAATACCAGTTCAGGTTTTGATATATTTTGTCCTTGGTCTCATCATCACCTTATAGTAGTTTCTAAGAATAAATGTAAATTATAGAGGCAATCACGAATACATGCTATATTTTTTATTATTCCTAGAAGACAGAAATTGTACACTACTGTCATACAGAAGATAACAATCAGCTTTGATAGTTGAAACGTTCACCATGTTTAATTGTAGCAGAGACTATATCACAATTTCAAATTTTATGTGTCAAGAAATACTAATTTTGGTAATTAAATGCAGTGCACAAATTGGGTCTATTAAATAATGAACCTATTCAATAAGCTTATAAAATTCCTACAAAACATTTCTGACTGTAACCGGTACTAATTCTAAGATCTACCAGTTGAAAAGCTGTAAAGCTACATGTATATAAGAATTATATACATCTTCTTTCAATAGTAATATAAGAACAAGGCTTCTTGTGCTTATGTTTGCTACAGAGGATTATGAAAATTACACTTGCTTTACACGTTTATTGCACTAACATTTTGTAAGACTTCCACTAAGCTTTCTTTTGAACATGTAGACTCAAAGTTCTCTTTGGTGGTATCAGTTACACAATACTTTAATAATACGGTGAGTTACTTCATTCACAATACCGCGGTGTATACATGTATACATACCTACAATATATTTGTTTGAGCAATAGATAGGCATTATCTCTCAGAGGAACCACATTATTGTTTCAACATTTCATTTTCTCTTTCAAACTGTTCATAAAACACAATCTTAACACCATATTATAACCGGAACATACTTAACTCATACCCAGGCAAACATGAACAATACACTTGCTCAAGGCAAATTGGTCCAGTTTAAAGTCACTTGTGCCAGTACAATAACGGTTAACCTGTTGGTTTGATATGTGCATGGCTTAGCTTTAGGGCAAGCTGATATAACATAAAGTTGAGCCACAGCAATAATTCCACAATTGATGCGCCCTGTCAAGATATTGATTGATCAGTGTTAAGCCAACCAAATTGAGCAATAGTGAGGTCAAATATAAAAAAGGATTGACCTACACTATTGCAAGCTTTGGTAAATGCAAATTTGCATAAAAAGGGAAACAATTACTAACAACAATTTTTCAAAATTAAGCGCGAATAATAAGTATAGATAATGTTGCAAAAGTTGACAAAACTGTAAACATCTGAGTCTATACTGACGCATAAAAGTATCACCTCTACATTGGATATGCTTTTGTGTAAATGTAAAGATAGGTGAAAGAGATCAAAGATATACATGTACAAATACCCTAACATTTCAGTGATGCACAGTTAAACTATGTCATAATGTGCACATATTGGAATGTTTGCTGCATATATATTAAAAGATATACATGTATATCACGTAAAGTTAAAGACAATCTAAAGACTAGAGACAAAATCTGTTAACCACATATACTTAGATTTTAAATGGACCTCAGTTTTACCACTTGTATATATAAAAATGTATATAGTATTTCGCAGTGATAGTAGGAGTCTGTAGGGAGAAATTGTTCATATGAATATTTCATAACTTGTGACACTAACATATGTGATTTAGATCACATTTGGGTACTACAAATAAAGGGCATAGCCTACAGTCATGAAAACCATCCATTTGAGATCAACAATTTGGATCATTACACGAGAGAAGTGCATTTGTATTCTATCATGCTGACCACTTGGTTAACGTGGTTTTCATGGTGGAAAATGCATTTCATCAGCTACGATAAACAAACTCAGTACATGTATGTGATAAAACGGATTAGCTTTGTTTCTTGATTACCGTAGCTTAAATTCATGATTTAAATATAATCGTAGATTAGAATATACACTCTGTTGATAAGCCAAATCGATGATCTATCAAATGTTGATGAAATCACGGGGAGACAACGTTGTTCCCGTTACGGACACAAGGTCAAACAATGAATGTGTACCGGGGTAATTTTCAATACCGGTGCTTTGAGTAGTGAAAAGAGAAAATCGATAAGGAATAGCTCCGATGCTAGGGAGATTATTGATCGAAGCCACAAGGCCAGTCAATGGCTGAGCATATTTCAGATCAGTGGATCATGGGTGGGTACGGGTATATAGGGAGGATGAGGGTAAGGATACGTGAAAATGTGATATGACGATCACATGCTAGTATTCCATACGATGACGATGCGGTTTACGTTTTACTTTTGATCTTTGGTTTAGCGCACAAAGCAGATTACCCTGTACAATCATTTGAATGATCTCTGATCTGCAAGCATAAGCGAGATACAACCAGTGTACAATGTCGATGAAAATGTTGACGAGTCTTCAATTGTTCAAATATCACTGCTGCGCTAGCAAACATATAATTGGACAGTAAATATATAATTATATAAAAAAAAATGGCTAGAACTAAATTTAACTCTGAGCACTTGACTGCTACTGAATGTTAAGTCACTCCTGCACAGTAAAATATGACTATGAATTGAACCACGTATCCAGGAAACGCAAAAATATCGACTATCACAGGAACAGAGATTCTCCTATATGTGTAAGACTAGATCTACCTGAATATATATGTACAATCAGCTTGGCTTATATGCCTATGAGATGATATATTAATTGGTCAGATTGAGAGCGACTTAAATATAAACAGATCAGTACCGTCACTCGCATTTTCCTCAATAAAGAATTGTAAATTTCCAGCTGCATTGCCTATTCACATGTATAACATATAAAAATGTCCCAACAAAAGATAAAAGAGGGAACAATCTGAAACAACACAGATCTAACGTGCAAACAAGTACCGGTGCTAGGGTATCAAGGAGATACAAGTACAAATAAATATAGGTGAACCTATACATCTAAGCGACTCACTAGGCCAGGCAAGCCACACAAATAAGGCAGCATATTACATATTGCCATTTTCGTCTAAACGGTATGAAACTGACATGGATTCATTAACATCACACAATCAATTTCCTAGATCACCAGTTTGCACTTACAAACTTGTTTTTGTGATCAGTTCCGACGCTCCTACTCGTCCTTTTTGATATCTCCGTTAGTGACGGTGGGTGTTTTCTGCAGGTCTTCTCGTGACGGGATTCTCAGACGAAGCAGGAACTCGGCGAACACGTCTTGCAGAGCGCACAGTATCAGCCACCCCGGCGCGTATTCAAGCGTGATGAGGCCCATCAGGTTGTACGTGTAGTGGCTGTAGTCCCAGGGGCAGGCATCGAACTGGCGGAGGATCAGACCCGTGGTGAATTCCCACGTGTAGAGGATGCATAGGTACAACAGCATCCGAAAGTACCAGCGTAACCCGTACTTGTAGAACAGGTGCACATACAGTCTCTCCACGAAAAAGCTGCAGCTGCCGTAGATGAAGAACGAAGATATTGCTGAGTCTCCCTTCAGAGACCAATTCCCGGATTTATAAAATCGCAGGAGAGAGGTGAAGACAATCTCATCACAGAAACCCTGGATTCCATAGAAATAAAATCGTAGAAGTGCGGGCAGCGGTCTCATATCAATGGAAGGTGGAAGCAGAGAAGCTGACATCGTGGAAATCTTTTTATCTCTTTATAACGTTAGATTCGAAAGATGAGCTGCCCTTCCTTTTTTAAAAGAACCCTGAAATGACACAAACAAGACCGTGTTACAAAATCGTCGTAGCCGTTTTTGTCCAAAAGTAAACAGAAACGCGACTTCAATATGTATGATGACTTGGCTACACCTAGTTACACATGTACATACCAGCAATGTTAATATTGAAACACTAAAAATTTGGAAGTACATGTATAAATTTGCAGTGCAAACAATACAACCACGCTTTTGCTTAAGCTGAATACAAACCAACCCGTGCAAGTACTGTGGGTTAAGTTAATGCTCCTAAATGGGGGAACTCTATGATAAAACGTCATGTTTGACTATTCACTCCGGATGATAGAGATGTGGTCTTTCATACATATACATATATATCCGATCGGCCCTAGCATATTATATGTTGTTACCATGGGTCAACCAACAAAATCCAGACTCATCCCATAGTCGACTTATTGATTCCTGTTCGTTAATAATTAATGAAAACAGGCATGCACCTTCCAACAAAGACATGATATACATAAATTCTGATCACTATAATCATGCTCAATAACGTTAAAGTGATTGCCTATCGATTATCCTCTAATACTCTTATGCTAAGCATCTTCGAACGAAATAGCATCGATAATCTTTATCATAAGAATCGGCAGGACATGGACATTTCGCCATATCATCAGTGTACTTGCACCACAAGTTAGATATTTCCCTTTCAGCAATTCCAATATAATAGACCCCTATTTTAAGTTATTGGGTTGTAGTGAAATAGTTAGTGAACTAAATCACACAACCTTCCTGTATCAGTAATTCCAAACCGCGGAAATTAAATTTAAAATAACGGTACGTCACACGAGTTACCTGAGCTACAAAAAGTGTCAGTAAATCCACCTGATGTCAGAAGGTAGGCCTGAAGACACACTATTTAACAGCATGTGTGTTTACAATTCCATTCACAGTGTAGCCATGATCTGAAGTTCGCGTCTTTGCTGAAGAAACGATCAATACCCACGGGATTACACCGTGATCACCATGACAGGTTGGGTTCACGAATAGCACCCAAATGTTTACGCTTTCTCAGAAAATTCAATACTGTCAGCCCGGGACTGTCAGACTGGAGACTGCAATGCACGATGTGTAATCATGTACATTGTACACTCTCAGATCGGTCATTGCGAATTTTCTCACATCCAGGCACTGACACAGTATAGGGAATATTAATCGATACGTAGTTAAATGGAATAAGCGTTATGGGGCGAAAGTGTGATGCCATAAGAAAAACACACCTGTTGTATTCTACCAGTTCTACGCGGGGTTATCTGCTGGGATCAGATGATCCACCGCCGGGTTGTTGTCAGTTATGTCTAATATTTAGGTCATGTCGAGTTATAGGTCATGTCTTTTCAGAATATAGGTCATAGGTCAACCTCGTTTCCAGTCCAACATGTCTGCGCCCATGCTGTGATGTTTCTGGAACTATTCGTTTAGAATTACATTTATTTACCGTTTGAATCGTCTTAAACCATCTTTGAGCTTCACTTTGTTTGTATAAGTATCTAAGAATCACATCGACGTCAATCATGGCCATGGACCCAAGCCGTTTCGTGGAATTACAGCATCAGATGAAACAAAATCAAGCTGAAGTGCATGATTTTCTCAAAGATATGGATTCCTGGGAAAGCGATATCAAAGTGAAGGATGAGTCTCTGAAAGAAGCTAAACCTGCAGAGACACAGGTAGGTCGGATTCTTACCTTCCAAGTTATTATTGGTTACGTTGAAAGGTACTCACGAGTTGGAATACGTTTGTGATACAGAGACGCTAATATGATGGCCCATTAAGTAATCCTTATGGGTCAAACCTAACTTTTTTGTAGTCTAGAAGGCCCATTTAACACTCACCTGTGCTGTATTTTTTCTTACGGTTTGTACATATATCGCTGAATTAACACCACTTCCGGTACATATTTTTCAGAAGTTACCACCGATTAGAAATAGTCTTGAAAAGAAGAGAAGAAAGAAAAGAACTAAAAAGTCAGGTGATGAGGAGAAAAAGAGAGAAACGAAGAAAAAAATAAACGGTTATGATTACAGAGCCTGGGACAAATTTGACGTGGTGTGTTTATGACGTTGATATACAATCTAAATGTAAATCTAACTTAACTGCATGTATACTATCATGTAAAATAAAACGTGTACAATGTATGCCACTTTAAAAGTGTAATCAATAGAACACCAATCCCTGTTGGTATGATCACTTATTGTACTTGATCACTTTAACATAATTTTTTGGTAATCACCAATTCGCCCATCAAGGATAAAGCATGTGAATCAGACAGTGGTTCAGATTCATCTGAATATGAAACTGATGAAGAATGGGAGGATTTGAGAAGAAAACAACAGGCTGAAAATTGGAAGGAACAGGTACCTAAATGCCATATTAAGTAAAACTAATGGTTATATACAGCAAAAAACTTGATGAGTCACCGTGACATACTTAAATATTATTCAACAGGGTAATCAGTATCTAAAAGAATCGAAACTAAATGAGGCCATAGAATGTTACACTCGAGGAATCGACTGCGATCCGGCGAATTCCATACTACCTGCAAATCGGGCAATGGCACTCATGAAGCAAGACAAGTAAGATTTTTATCACAGTGGTTAATTGCATCACACTGTCTGTCGTGATATTGGAGTCACTTACTCAAACTACTCGTGATCTTTAGAAACGGAATATAAATTATCTATTTTAGACATGCTGCTGCCGAACTGGATTGCACCGCCTCTCTCACTATTGACCCAACTTATGTTAAAGCATATCTGAGACGTGGAACTTGCCGCATAGCTGTAAAGAAATTTGAGGAGGCCAAGTTGGACTTCCTAGAGGTTTTAAAACTTGAGCCCACAAATAAGCAAGCTAACAAGGAGTTAGAGAACATAGAGAAGGTTAATTTCAAAGTTATAAGATCGACCAAATATGTAGTTACATTAATTTACTCACGAAAGCATTTCATGCATTCATTTTTCAATGGATATTACTGATATATATATATACATTGTAGTTGCTCCATCCGCCAATGTTGCTGAAAAACAAAGACTCTGACATAGGGATTGTCATGCCCGTGCACAAATCTGCCGAACAGAGATCCAGGGTAGGTGCTTTTAGCTATAAAAGAATCTCGGATTACCGGTAAATTCGTTAGCATTTAGTTTCTCTCTACAAATTCAGAAATAGGTACGTGATATACTATATTGTACTTATAGCTGGTATGTCTTTGTTATCTTTATAGAAACCGTTGAGGAGGATTCAGGTTGAGGAGATTGGTATTGAAGGGGAGTCTATTCGAGCCGCTGCTGTAGCAGAACTAAAGGCGGGACAGAGTGATGCCACTAAACAGCTAGAAGAAAAAGATAACGAAATGTTTGAACAATTTATAAAGCCATCTGATATAGGAACAACTAAGAGTAAAGAACCTAGCAAACCTCGACAGGAGGAAGAATCTTACCCGGTAACCAAGCCTATCGAGAACGGCGTACCCAAACTTGATCTCAAAGAAGTCACTAAACCCATTGCGTCCAAGAAGAAAACATCGGCGGACAGCACCCCTAACTCCAGTCCTAGACTTCCAGATGTACCCACCTCATCATTTCAATTCCAAACTAGCTGGAAAGTTGTCAAAGATAACCCAGACATGTTCTATGAATATTTTAAGGTAAGGCCTGTCGCTTTTTGAAGCCGTCTGTTTATTTACTTAAATCTGGATACCATATAAGATATTCTGACCTATATTCGCATTACATTTTCAGCAAATTGATCCAAAGTCTTACCAAAAATTGTTCGGCGAGTCATTGGATTCGGATGTTTTGAATACAGTCTACAAATCTCTAAAAATGTTCTATATCCGGTGAGACTTTATCGAATCACATCTGATACATCATCATGGAAATCATCGCGTTATTAAAATCATGATATTAAATTTCCTCTTTGTTTTCAGGGATTCCATCAACGTATTTCCAGTGCTTAAACAATTAGTGAATGTGAAGCGGTTCGATATGATCAATATGTTTATGTCGTCTAAAGAGAAGACAGGTATATTTTTATTAATGTATTATTGATACTGAATTACTGTCGAGTAAACATTTCTAATACAGTCAATAAGAATTTCAGTTGTATAAAGATCGTTAAGACTAACAAACATTTAACAATTATCTTCTTTTATTTTTAGTCGTTCAAGATCTATTCAAGCATATGAGAGCAGCTAATGAAACGAGCTGTTCTGATATCGATGCATTGGCAAAGAAGTACGGTGTGTAATATGTTGTCATGGTCTGCTTAAATGTGACAACAGGCTGTAAGATACTGGATTTTCTATTTTTACGAGTTAAGATTTTCAGCATTGTGTTTGATTGATTATGTAAATTGCCGGAACGTTCCATTTTTCTGTGATATTTTGTATTATGTGAATGCTCCGTATTAATAAAATGAATTCCACAACACACTATCGTCGGTATTCAATTTTAATAAATTCTACCTTTTATTGCTGTTTCTGTGACACGTAGTCTAAACTTGACTTCGAATTACAAATTCTAGCACGTAACAATATATCCGAGAGTAAATCCTGTAAGTACCCTAGGAACATCCAACATGGGGCGTAATACAAAGTAATAAGTCCGTGCAGGTTGTACGTGTGGTGCGAATAATCCCAAGGGCAGGCATCAAATTGTCTTAAAGTGTAGCCAGTTGTGTATTCCCATATGTAGATTAACATCGTGTAAATCGGTAAACGGAAATACCATCGGAGCCCGTGTTTACAGTAGAGAAGCACGTACATTCTCTCCATGATCAGGCTCATGCAGCCGTATATGAAGAAAGATGATATGGATGACTCTCCTTCCAATTTCCAATCGCCAGTCCAATAGAACCTTTTGGCGGCAGTAAACAGAATCTCATCACAGAAACCTTGGATACCATAAATATAAAATCTGTACAGCAGAGGGACCGGCTCCATTTTCTTGTCTGAAAATATATGTATAATACTAGATCATTTTAGATACACTTACTTGCTTAGGAAGAAAACACACTTTCCGAGTGGTAGCAGTACACTTGATATATCATGATGTTTTATCAATGGGTGAGTAAATGAGTTGTTTTTTGTTGTTGTAAAAGGCGACGTAATAAAACAAAAATTGGTCTGAAATCTAAACAATGGTGTTTATTCTGCAACTTATGCCAATCATATTTCACAAATATAATGTATTGCCAAGTACCAAATACGTACGTTGACATATAATACTGAACAACGCGTGGTTAATGCGAACTTATGAATACATACACGATATAATGCAAAATCAGCATGCAATTAATATAAAACGCCCATGAGATCAAAGAGTTCTTTTGTTTTGTAAATGCAGTTAACAATAAATTATAAGAACATACACACACACACATACAAACTAATATAAATATATATTCCGATTCCTTAGTCGACGCTCAGACAAAGAGACCCGTCTTTAGATAGGTTCGAATCATCTGACTTTACACTATCTGGGGAGGAAGAACGGGTCGAGGTATTGTACAGATTCTGAGTGGCTTTAAAATTTCGATGTAAATTAAAAGCGAACACCCCGCGGGGCGGAGAAGTAAAAACGCAGCTGTGTTTCTTAATCTGATAGTCGCTGGGGGATCGCCGTAATCCGCGGGGGTCCATCAGCGACTTCCTGACTTTAGTCCGCTTCGGCGTCTGCTTGGCGAGACTCTTCCTCGCGCTTCTCGGCGGCATGTGTGCACTTTTACTCTCGCTGTCCGGCCACGATTTTCTAATCTTCTTAAGGGATTCGCAGCGGGGTATTTTAGAGTACTTAACAGAATGGCGTCTGGGCGTTTCTTTGGAGATGCCGTGGAAAACTTCGGCGTACGATTCTTTGCGCACACACTGACGCCCCAGCATGGTTCCTGTCATAGCGTTTCTCTTGATTTTCTGCTCGTCCGTCAGGAGGTTTGGGATAGGAATTTTTGAGACCAGGTCTATTTCGGGTTTAGAAATCTCTACTGGTAAATCCTTCCGTAAAGGCACTGATTCTGATACAGCTTTTGGGCCGAGATGGTCTTTTAACTTGAGATACAGGGAGCCTAGATCTTCTCTCAATGCTGATGGAATAAGGTCTGAAGGAAAAGTTCCAATACTTTCCAGTCTGCTGCAGAGGTCGATTAGATTTTTCTCCAACTGGCGATTGTTTTCCTTGAAGCAAATGAGAAACAAAGAGTTACATTTGGCACAATGGATGTCGCTTATGGTGTCTTAATGGAGTTACAATACTGTGCATGATATCATATTTACATGAACAATGAATTGTGTCAATTACCTGTTGAATTTTGTCTCGTAACAAATCGTTTCTTTTGTGGACACAATTATTCCACTTGTTGAACCAGTCAGCGCTAGGTCCTGCAAAATGGAATATAGGTAATCAAAGACTCTATTTCATATGGGAAATTTCAATCAAAACATTTTCTACAAATCACTGTTCAACTTCTTCTACGACAATTGGACATATACTTGTACGTGCATCGGGGTACCCATTTACTTTGTCAGCATATACATAGATATAATGTCAACATACTATTCGGATGGTACGTGCGATAAATTGTAAACGTTAAAGGGAACAAACGATCATCATTAATGAAGACATGTCGGAACAATACACACCTTCACGTTCTATTTCATCTGACATGATCTCCAATAGCTTTTGTTTTTCCATCAGTATGTCAAACTCAATATTTTTTGAACGTAGGCAGTCCTGTGCCCCAAGCGAAATTTCTCGATCGAAATTGTCCATGTTCTACCTTGTGAAAAAACGCATTATCAATTACTGACAACATCTCTTATTGTACAAGTCTGTTTTTTGAAATATAAAAGTACATGAACCGTAGTAAAATATTACGGCTACCAAATCTCATACTCACTTTTCCAGTCGAGGTCTACTCAGGAGAACTCAACCCGTGCTGATCCTATGGGAACCACGGTTCGAAATGTTACATACAGAAATACTTCACCGACCTTGCGCGACTGAAATTTGAAATGAAGTGTTTGCGGATATAAGGCATCAGGTTGCTTAAGTACCAGCTTAGAGGCCCCGGTCCTAGAACAAAGTCTGTTCATTCAAGCGAGACCATCATACATATTAAAGTGGCAGTGCGATGTGCAGACAATTTACGGCTTATCGCGCCACGATTAGGGGGCTTTTGTGAGAAAACAATAGCATTCAGCTTCTCTACTATGTGTTTGCCCACAGCCTTTGATCAGACTATCTCTGGCAGCCGTGTAATGACGTGACTATCACTTCCATCCACTTCACCGATAAATGTTCAACCACTGTCAGGTGCTTCACATCATATTTTGTCGTTACTTACATCCTGTTGTAGATAGTCAAATCGACAAGTACAATGCCCAGGAAGAAAGTTGCCCGGGCCAATTGCAATTATCGCGTCCGGTTAATTACAAAATGTACCTCAATACAAGCCCGTGGTACTTGAAATAGGATGGCACTTCGTAATATTAATCATATGGCAGACATGAAACAATCAAATTACGGGGGGTACTGTCTCCATAATAGTCGTCGAACCGTTGCAAAATGATTACAGCTATACCAGGAATCTAGGCACAAATGGCAGAATACATAACTACAGACGGTTGCAGGTGTTATAAATCCCCAGCGGAGTGTCTTCCGCTTGGGATGTACATGCAGTT
>JAXGGS010297729.1:26299-37899 GCA_035585475.1 Armandia brevis
ACTCTACAGCTGTGAAGAACAACTATATTCCATGGGATGTGCAATATTTCTACGTACCAATATTGCCATCTGGATCAAGAATAATGACTTAATTCACACTTACACCAAGGGATTGGACCTTTAACTTTTCGCGGACTTTTGTTAATCCTAAATCAAAAGTGCTATGTAGCCGTTGGTTTTGTTTACTACAGTAGAACCATTATATAACGCATTCATGTAGGTCAAAGTATATACAGCGCTTCTATATAACGCGGGATCCGATCGCTACCTTTTTGATTTACTGCTGTTTCATTAATTGCGAGACAAAGGCAATCCCTAACATACATATCAACTTGTCTCGTCGTTTCTTTAGCTTTACCCCTCACTCTCGCGTTATAGTGAAGGGTTTACTGTATTTTAAGTTGCTCAAACCGTTCGTTGCGTTTTAGCTCGCGGATATCAGTGTCGCCATCTGTAAACAGGGAACTTCTGTCAAAACAGAGATCATGAGGACAGCTGAGCTGGCATTCTAAGGTTAATTTACAACATTACAACCGATATTCCTGAGTAATGGCTCATTCTGCTTACGCCAAGAGCATAGAATTACCCGCTGACCAGATATTTCGCAACCTGAAGAATGCAAAGCGGTTTGCCCTCGATATAGGTGAGCACTGTTTGAAATACTCAATTCTTAAAATTTTAAACTGTCATCTGGTTGTTACGGATTACCTATTTTTAAGTATTGAATGTAATACAGACACCAATTATGGATGAATAGACATGCAATGTCGGAACTGATGATAATTTTAACGAGTTTTTGATGTGTGCTTTTCCATCCGTTTATTTCCTTTACTCCCGTCATTCACTTCAAATTTGTCATACGTGTAGGATTTCACGTTTGTTACCAGTTTCAGTGTGAACCCAAATATTATTAAATTGTTAGAACCCACATCGACAAGTATTGACCTCTAGGACGTATCTGGGCTGCATTGTATATTGTCGGTTGGTGTTTGAAAGAAGGATGACTATATAGAGATGCTTTTGAGTCACATCCTATGGATACTAAGCTCAGTAAAACTTAATAGATGGGTATAACTTAAATAGCTTTGGTTGTTAGGTTGTATTAAAATGACGATCAAAAAGATTCAAGGTTTGCAAACTTGTCATTTGCGACCTTCATTGGCAAGAAAGATTTACAAATGTATGCTCATAAGCATAGATACTTCAACATCTGAATAGACCATATATATAGGTGGAAGACATGAGCATCATAATTGCCAAGTGGGTTTGATTATTTGAAACGACTCGTGCAACCGAAAAATCCTCCATCCTACCTACCAGGTCGACTAGTGGACACTCGGACAGGTGCAAATCAGTTACCTAATATCGGTACTTTCTATTTGTACATTTTGTATTGTGTCCGACTTTGTAAGAGCACAGCCAGCATATTATCAACAATCGAGTTGTATTTCTAACAAGATAATAAACAATTGTGTAACAATTCTGTAATTGGTATACCGGTACATGTACACGCTCGTGGAAGTCAATAACTGGAACTCAATATAGAATAATATACACCATGGTCGTCAGAAATATGAATATTTATTGACAATTTGGTGAAAGTCAACAAGTACGTTGTACATGTACATATGTATATAGTATCACGTGTATAGGTGTTTGTATAATTAAAACCTGTTCGTTCAGCAAATCAATCAGGATACTTCATTATGGACGTGATATGTCAGTCGCGAAATGTTTTGCTATCTTGGATAGTGAGTAGGATAGTTTAGGACTCGCAGTTCAATTGCAAGTCAGTCAAGCTCAATTAATATACGTGTACATGAAACTCAGTAGGAATGCAATAAACACAAGATTTTGGGGTTAGCAAGTGCATGCATATAAAATGTTTTTCCAGAAGGCCTTTATCCTATTCATAAACAATTACACTTATTAAGACGAACTGCCTCACTCAGTATTGACTGTATGTATAAAAAGGGCATCCGATATGAAGTTGATTTACCTTTCCTAAACGTTTGAGTAAGGTTTATATGATGGCAGTGGGTAACATAACACAATAAAAACGCTACTTACATGCTTTGTGTCGCTGATCTAGATCACTCCACAGTCGTGATTTGCAACTCGGAACTTATTGACAGCAAGGAGAAAGTTAAACTTAATGAAAACAAAACTGCCCACAAAATGTGAAATGGGTTAAGCTCTATATAAACAACAGTCACACTAAGAATCATCTATAGACAAGTATTATCGCTCGAAACACTGTAATATTAGTTTAAGAGCATCGCCTCTAGTGTTGACACGCACTGGCATGTTACTTATTGTTTGTACCTTTGTCATATGTCCCATAATGGATATTACATCACAGTTGGGTTAACTGGGTCGAACTTACTATTATCTATATCAAGGGGTGCACAATGAGTTTATGAACACAGACGCGTGTTCCCGCTGCCGATGATACTATTTGACATACCTGGGATCATCTCAGGTGTTCATCATGGCGTCAAATGTAGAAAATGTTAAAAGTATTAATCTCCCGGAACAATTCAGACACTCGCCCGGGACTTTGAAAGCGATTGCCATCGACATTGGTAGGTTTTGTGTCAGTACATATTCGTTCGCCTTGAATTATTATCTTGCATGTTTTCCTACAGAGCAACTATTTGGAATTTACAGTGCATTGCCTAGGGATATGGAAAATGTAGGCCAAAGTAGAATGCACACTACATGTAAATGCATTACGGTATATGTATGGAAGCACTATTATTGAAAAATAATTACCGGTGTATTTTTTAGGCGGATCGTTAGCTAAGTTAGCTTACTACTCTACGGTGCCAAAGAAACGCTCCCTGGTTTTGGAAAGCAATTCAAAGGTACGTGAATCGCGAACGCCGTATTAGAATCTGTAACTATATGTATGACAAATCATGCTTATTTCAAACCAGAGTACACGTAAATTTCAAGTTGTTTGTTCTCCCGTAGACCAATGGCGATGAAATTTATAAAATAAGCGAAGAGGATGAATTACGGGACCAATTGCATTTCATTAAATTTGAGACCAAATACATTGAGACATGCGTCGAATTTATCAAGGAAAACCTAATTGGCTCAAAGGAGTTCATGAAAGACAAAATTATAAAAGTGACAGGGGGTGGTGCTCACAAATACAAAGACCTTCTTCATAGCAAGCTAGGTGTCCAGTAAGTACTGCTATTTTTCAAATGGATTATTGTATTTGAAATAGTATTCTAAAATCCTGCAAATCTTTATTGCATGTTTATAATCCCCCTTTTCAGGGTTGATAAAGAAGATGAAATGGGTTGCCTCATCAACGGGTGTAACTTTTTATTAAAGAACATCCCAGATGAAGCATTTGTTTATCAGAGACAAGGGAATCCTGATTACATCTTCCAGAAATCCGACTCAGACTCCCTATTTCCATATTTATTAGTCAATATCGGCTCCGGTGTCAGCATACTAAAGGTACGAGTTCTGACCCAGTATGCCAAAGCAATTGCTTTCTATAAATGTGGATAAAAGGCCTTTTACCTCTTTGTTCTATCGACCTTTACTTGTAGGTGGAATCAGAATCTAAGTATGAAAGAATCGGCGGTACTTCCATGGGAGGTGGAACATTCTGGGGTCTGGGATCAATTCTCACCAAAGCCAAGGTCAATCTTCTTTCTTAAACTCACAGACCTGTTACATTGTTATATACCTAGATTTATCTGTTTTCACGATGTTATCATCTCCAGGGATTTGACGAGCTATTGGAGTTAGCGGAGAAAGGAGACCACAGAAGCGTGGACATGCTAGTCAAAGATATTTATGGCGGTGCCTACTCAGCGCTAGGCTTGCCAGCTGATCTTATCGCCAGCAGCTTTGGAAGAGCTGCTCGCTCTGCGAAAGACAAGGAATGTATGTATGATATGATAGAATAATAATATAAAAGGAAAGTTGTTTGCCGATGGTTTGCTTACATGGCTTAAGATTTACATTCAAATCACCACATTGCTTCTCTTTTATTCAGTCTCAAACTTCCGAGATGCCGACATAGCGAAAAGCTTGCTTATTGCCATTAGCAACGATATAGGACAAATCGCTTACCTCAACGCCCGTCTACATGGCTTAACCAGAATATATTTTGGTGGCTATTTCATTAGGGGACACCCTATGACAATGCATACCATCACCTATGCCATCAATTATTGGTCTAAGGTGATATTGCGTTCTAGCATCTCGATCAGTGGTCAGATCACTATTATCCCTGCTTGCGGATTTCTGGACCCTGTTCCTATCATATGTTTGATTTATGTTACAAATTTTAGGGGGAAATTCAAGCACTATTTTTGAGACATGAAGGATACCTCGGAGCAATCGGTGCATTTATGAAAGGTGTTGAAGAAGAACGTAAGTGGCCTATGTACCGGTATTTGATATATGTGCACTCTAGAATATGGTACATTTGTATGTACTTGTATATTGCCTAATTATATTTGGTTGGCCTGACCAGTTTAAAATAATATCGATCGTTATGAAATGTTGTTTACCTAAATCACCTCACACCATGTACGTATCATGCTATATACGAGTGAACAACACATGATTTAACTCGCTTGATACAGATGCAGATAAGTACTGCTGGGATGAGCTGTCCTCGTGGGGGGAGAACTATGCCGGGAGCTCAGGACTGCAAAGTCCAAAAGTGTCTGTTGATTTTCTGATAAGAGAGAGAAGCGCAACCGTGAGTATTAAAATTTGTTGATAGCCTGACTTGATTGTCATTAAAACTCGACATACGAGCAAGACACAATTTTATACGGTTTTTGATTGACCTCGAATCCTGTTCGGGTTGCAGTTTGACATGTTGGAGTTGGATCGATTCGCTAAGCCTCTTGTGAGCTGCCCCTTGTTACTTGACTCGTCTAGCTATATCCCGGACACGGTCGATCTCTCTCTGGACGCAGAAGCTAGGAGCTATTGGCTACAGTGTTTCGAAGGCGCTACTGAAAAGGTATCTGAAACACACCGAATTCACGATTTTTTATCTTCGTGGATCACTCTAAATTGATTATTTGTAAATCTCATTTAGTTTGCCGCTCGAGCAGTTGCCAGTCAACCAAGCACAGCTGATGCGGAAAAGAGAGCAAAGCGATTTAAAGAAAAGTACATACGACGCCTTCAAGAATTGAAACAAAATCCCTGGTAATTGTTAATTTAACCCGTACATCCAATATTTTTATTTTTTCTAATGAGCAGATATCTTTGTTCTTATTGTCGTTTATTACAGTGCCTACGGCTCTCTAACTGTCAGGAGTTTGTTGGACACTCGGGAACACTGTCTCGAAGAATTTCACTTTGTTGACCCATACTCTCAAGTGAGCCATAGACTTTGAACAAATTTCGCGCACCCAATTTACGTGTACATGGTATAAACATGTTCAGCAGGTACTCGATATAATGAGATTCTATATAATGCGTGTAAATCGCTATTGTGACTTTATTTTCAGCAAAAACAACAAGAGAATGAATGTGCTTTGCGTTTACTGCCCGGGCGTCTGGCAACGATTGATAAAATGGAATGGGAGGAGAGACAACTAGCGGTAGTTGAAGGGCTGGTAGCTGGCAATGTGTTCGACTGGGGCGCGAAGGAAGTCGCTAATCTAATGGAAACGCAAGATTTTGGATTTAAAGAGGCAATGTTGCAGCTACAGCGTACGCGAATGTTTCTTTCCTTAGGGAATAAATGATACATCTGAATTCATGAAAACTATTATAATGAGCATCTCCCTATCATATGTACAGTGGACGGACGTTTATATTATTTTTGTTTCTAATTTACAGCTCGCCCGTGGTTGGTTGATCACTTTGAGAACTGGTTAGAGAGGATGAGAGGTACGCCGCACAAGTGCGCTGTTATATTCGTAGATAACAGTGGATTTGATGTGATTTTAGGAATCTACCCGTTTGCTCGGGAGCTGCTCTCACGTGGATCTCATGTAAGATATAACACAATTCAGCGAGGTCAATGTTGTTTACGCCGAAAATGCTTTGTCATTGAAATATGAAGGCATACCGGTATTTGTATCGTGTTTCTGTTTATTTTAGGTCATTTTATGTGCCAACTCTCGACCTGCATTGAATGACGTCACTTACAATGAATTGACTATATTGACTAAGAGAATTGCCGCCATGTGTGATGTCACAAGCAAAGCTTTAACTGATGGTCGTCTGCTCGTGATGGAGTCTGGCCAGGGTTCCCCTTGCCTTGATCTGAGGTAACCAGATTTTACTTTTAATCTCCAGTTATCAACTGTTTTGAAACTCTTCATTATAAGGCATTTACAAAACACAACGGAATCATTTTAAAAAAATTCATTGATTTTTCCGAGGCCGTCACCCGTTTGGACAATTTGTGTCAATTTATCCAATGACATTTTGATTTCCAGGTACATAGACTTTGATCTCGCCGAAAAGATGAAGGAGCATTCGGCAGACCTGATTGTTTTAGAAGGGATGGGTCGGGCCATACACACCAACTTTGAAGCGGCATTTGCTTGTGAATCGTTGAAAGTGGCAGTCATTAAAAATCGATGGTTAGCCGAACGTTTGGGAGGCGAAATGTTTAGTGTTGTATTCAAGCACGAACGTACACGCAAAATTACGTCTTGATGACAAGCCGGTCTAATTAAACGCAGCACAAAAGTGTATCATAAATGTATTTGAGTATGGTTTGCTATCGTTGCGGGAAGCGAACTACATGTACTTTTAATCAACTTAAATACGTAGACTTTTGTATCCGAGAGATATCGTATAATTTAAAAAATCAATCGCCACCGTGAATGTAAACTCACAATTGAAATTAATCTGCATTTATATACAAAGGTAATATCCATCAGGTAACGTGATTGTTATCTGAAATTTGCCATAGTTGTATTATTGTCGTAATTGAAAGCCACCCTGTTATGTGGTTTTATTTGAATCCTAGTATAAAATTTTCCCTTGATTAGCTTATATTATTCAGGTATGGCAGGCAAATCATATTGTGGCTACATCAGGATGTAGTTATTGTTTCTCAGCATTGTTGTCAACTGTTCTGCAGAGATTATTATACCATATTATACCAGTATGACCTATGGTTATACCCGATTGTTATGAATGTGATTTGAGTAGTGTCTATCAGTAGTATTCTGGACGCCTTGCTTCACTGTGATACATTTTGAGTAATTAATCCACTCTCTATCTTTGTGTGTGTCCGGATGTGCAAGGCAGCTAACCGTATTTGCTTATCACAATGTTATGGACTTTCTATCATCCCTTAAATTGTTGTTGTTATTACACATATCGACCTTGTCGCAAAGAAATCTAAGTATGTACCAAAAAGTAGCATTGCGCCTGGATTTTCTCATGCATGCCATTTGTGATGATATGTGTCCCATTTAATTTCCCGTATATACGTCACCAGTGTTTAAGCTGCTATCGTCATTGTAAATCCGGTGCTTAAGTAATATTGTACACAGCTCAGAAGTATTAACTTTTTGGAGAGTCAGATATTGATTTATTATCGTGCAGAATGCCATTTTTCAGGAATTCTGCATTATTAAAATGTTACTGGATGTGTGGTATAGTCGCGTTGTTTATGATTTTGTATAGCCCGAAAGGTTCATTGGTTTTTAAAGACCCCGCAAGTCATGTGACGTGCACAGCTCCTATACATTGCGTGTCTCATAGTTAATAGGAATAAAAGCTAGTATATTTTAATCCAACGAAATGGTAAATAAGTTGCGTTATTTCTGATTACTTACACAGTGCTCTGTCACTCACATGTATCATGTTGTCTACTCGAGAACATATAAGATTACTGACAACAAAATAGTTTTGGACGTTTAAATTTATCATGGTATAGTATATACAATTGCACTTGAACCGTCTTTAATTTACGTTTAAACGACTTGATGAAATCATCAATAGACTAAAGCTTGCTGTAAAAGAGAGGCAGACTAGTGAAACTGGAACTGAAATCCAGCCGAAATATGTGACCAATAAACCGATTAATGGTCCTTCGATCACTCCACCAAGACTTCCAAAACCTGGAGGACATACGTTTACTATGATTAAGGTTCCAAACAGAGAAGCGTCAAGTTCTGTAAGAGTCATGGCTTGATTAATTAATACAACTTTCCATTTACAAATCCTGCTACGGCCGCTCCAGCATTAAGTCCCCCAGCTTCTCCTAATTGGTGAGGAATCGCACCACCTGAACAGCAAGGTTATTTTAAGTTACCAATGACTGAGGTATTTGGGTGCAAAGCAGTGTGCTCCAAGATACAAAAATAGCTATGAAAATCGAAGGAGGATATCATGTCACCTAATAAACTATCCGGTCCTAGATTTGCGGCACCGGCTAGAAAAAGGAATACAGCGTTGGGAATTTCCCCCAAGTGGCTCGTTAACGAGAAAGCCATTAGCGCCGCCGACTCAAAAAGCAGAATGAGACACAGCCCAAGGTAGGTTCTTCCCTTGAAATACCTGCAGAACGGAACCAATTACGCTGATTTTTAAAAGATGAGCCTTTTGCGTTTGATTTTCAATCCCAATTATTGGACATCAATGAGACCCAGAATTAGGAATATTAAAATATACCTATTAATAAACGTGCCAATGGAGAGGCTCCCGATCATTCCACCTACGTCAAAAGTAGCCGAGAGCACACCGGCAGTCATATAGGAACTTTGTATCTGTATAAGTGAAAAGGCAGCTTGTAATCTCACGCATACATTAATTAGCCTAAATGTAAATGGCACATATGAAAGGCATATAAGCTATAAATGATGCACTTGCATATTTGAGAAGGAACATATTTATCCACATATGAATCGCGTATCTGACGAGTTTGACGCAAAATGTAACGAAGCATATCGTTGGCACGTTCCTAAATAGAGAGAATCTAGTTACATGTAATCAAAGTGAAATGGGTTAAGGTAATCATAACATATCATATGAATCGTGTCTAATCGTTGGTGAAAGGGTTCCGTGACTCACTGTATTTTCCACACAGAAACGTTATCAATCCTTTGTGAACCATCTTTAAATGCAGCTGTTATTGGAATGTTTTCCCCATCTTCTGAGAAAATAAAACATGGGACAAATCAATATTTTATAGTAAATGAAAGCTGCTGTTTAAGAAATAATGGATCAGAGTCAGAAATAACTCTTTGACAAAAGTACCGCAAAGTATCCTATCGTGACTGGTGTTGTTTGGTCCACGGAAAAACGCCAAGCAAATTAATCCCATTACAGCCTGGAAAAGACCACAAAGGTTTCATAAAGAGATGAATTGATTATATGAGGGTATAGATCCTGATACAGACTTTGAACCTACCACTGTTATAGCCGATGGAAAATATACCACTCTCCATCCGTACTTTTCCTGGATAAATGCCTGAAATTGAGTGCAAAATATTTAGCAACGTATGTGTACCACACGCTTACAATACACATAAGACACACTTATCACGGTGAACTTACCGCCAGCAGCGTTCCAATTATGCCCCCGACGCTTGCCGAGACTCCGAGAAACCCGAACACCACATTGGCAGAGGAGCCGGGATACCAAGCCCCCACAACCTTCACAATACTCGGCCAACAAAGCGACTGCGCAGATCCACTGATCAGGAGTGAGACGACCAACAGAGGAACGCTGTCCCACCATCCAATAAACACCTAGTACGTAATAACGACGATGAATTACTTAATGAAGAATTAAAAATATCACATGGAGATATCAGAACAGAGCGTCTATGTGAACGGTGACATCTTACGCTGCTTGCGGCTGATGTTAAAAGACAGCATGCGAGAAGCTGAGATGGTTCGCGGCGGTCGACTAGAGAGGAAAAATAGATCTGAAAGGCAAATGAGACCGGAAAAAATATTGATATGAAATAAAAAAAAGTTACTTAAAGTTTAACGAACATTTATCAGCCGATTTATGAAGACACATCTGTAAGCTGTGTTAGGAGACTGGTATACCTGGCCCAATGAATATGGTAACACAAGTGCAATATCAAGCCAGCCAAGTTGGGCACTGGTCAGCTCATATGACGTTTCGATGTCACCTTTTATCTGTAAAGGTATGAAATCGCACTTCAAATTGATTAAGGACACAAATACTTTGCATTCACGTCTTAAACAGGTAAACGCCTGAATTGATATCTGCTCCAGAAATATGTCAAAACAAGTTTAAATTATGTTAACAATTCATAAGTCTAATTTCTCTTTTTATATGATTGTAATTGTAACTAAGACTACATTGTGACGCAGTGATCCGAGGCTACATCCATAACCGTATCACATACATCTTTTAAGTTTTAAGGTTTTTATGCCTTATAGTCAAGTTATGTACAAATCGATCGTCTTACCACTCCTAGTGGTTTTCTCAGGAGATAAGTAGTAGCGTATGTGATCCATCCCAACAGGAACACCTGGTTTCTTCTGGTGAATACATCTCCACATCTCATCTCCTCGGGACCCTGTGGCCCACACTTACAACCAGTATCACTTGTAAAACACTTGTAAAACAGCTTTTAATCAGTCTAAAGGTGCTTACCGAATCATTTCTATCGCCATCTGAAAGTTGACGTAAAAAAGACGAAATGCTGATTACGTATCCTGAATTTAAAAAGCCCTATGTACAACGCGTCCCGGTTGATGAATCTAGGGCATGTCTCACGAAACCTTTATTTATAGTGGCTCACATTATCTTCGGACTGCGAATCAACCTATAACAAATGATGACAACCGCTAAAACGTCTACGGACAATGCGTAAATGGTGTACATGTCTAACAATTATTCTCTACTCACATTAAAAGTATGCTTTAAACTAGTCGGAGGCTGTAAATAACATTTACTTAATCACTTTTCAATTGTCAACTAAATGTCACTGCAATTTGCGAATCATGCGTGGCTCCATTGACTCACCGGCATGTTAATAACTCACATTGTGTTTCACACTTCCTTACTTAGCGAGCAGTAATCTTCAAACTTCCCTTACTATGTGGGAACTTTGGGCATCAGTGGAATTTAAATGACCGAATTGTCTTCGACTAGGCCCGGCTAGTGACCAGCGACTACTAGTAGTGCCTGTCTCAGTTTGTGTTACTTGCGCTTACTCTGTAATAGAAGAATCACTTGACCTGGACGATGCATTCACTGAATGTCCTGCTAAAGTAGCTTAAAGTGGTTGAAATCTGGGATAAACTGCTATATAGCTCTATATCAAGGATACAGCCCCCGACCTCTAGTTGATAAGTGTGTTCCCCTGGCCGCCTATGCCATAGGTACTGCTGCTGCTAGATTAAATAATGTGTGTTATCACCTCCACTCTATGCGGCCAGAGTTTAGCCCGGAACTGGTCTAGATCTCACAGCTGCGGTGATAATTCCCTAAATCCCAGTGCGCTAATTCCGAACACGCGGGCTGTTTGATTCTTTCCCCGGCCGTCTATAAATAGCCACGGAATAGATCGTGCACTTGTTGCTATGTGTTTTTAAGCACACTTCCGATGGTTGATGTGGCGCAAGGGCAATGCTCCCGATTCTCAAGACTC
>JAXGGS010297730.1:0-14127 GCA_035585475.1 Armandia brevis
GCTTAGACGGGGTGCCTTCATTTCTGTTATTTCTAGCGTCTGATTGTTTCCCAGTTGATTATTTATGCAAATTACATCACTTTAGAATATGGTACATTATAAAGCAGCGAATTATTTAAATCAAACTACAACATATTGTGATGATACATTTTCCATTATTCAAACGTATCTCAAGTAAGACAAATGTAAATTACCGTAATCCAATAATACATTCTACGATCAAGTGTTTCAGAAAATAACGACAAACAATTATTGACTCACCACGGTCTTCTTCTTAATACATGAGTTATGAGCAGCCCAGTTTAAAATCATTCACAGTATTACCAGGGAAGCTGTCATGTTCCTGCTCAATTAAATCATCTTTTTATCACCATTTAATCCAAGGTTTCAGGTAGTTTTCAGGTAGTTTTCAGGTAGTTTTCAGGCAGTTTTCAGGCAGTTTTCAGGTAGGTTGCAGGTAGGTTGCAGGTAGGTTGCAGGTAGGATGCAGGTAAGTTGCAGGTAGGTTGCAGGTAGGTTGCAGGTAGGTTGTAGGTAGGTTGCAGGTAGGTTGCAGGTAGGTTGCAGGTAGTTTTCAGGTAGTTTTCAGGTAGTTTTCAGGCAGTTTTCAGGTTAGGTTGCAGGTAGGTTGCAGGTAGGTCGCAGGTAAGTTGCAGGTAGGTTGTAGGTAGGTAGGTTGCAGGTAGGTTGCTGGTAGGTTGCAGGTAGGTTGCAGGTAGGTTGTAGGTAGGTTGTAGGTAGGTTGCAGGTAGGTGGCAGGTAGGTTGCAGGTAGGTTGCAGGTAGTTTTCAGGTAGTTTTCAGGTAGTTTTCAGGCAGTTTTCAGGTTAGGTTGCAGGTAGGTTGCAGGTAGGTTGCAAGTAGGTTGCAGGTAAGTTGCAGGTAAGTTGCAGGTAGGTTGCAGGTAGGTTGCAGGTAGGTTGCAGGTAGGTTGCATGTAGGTTGCAGGTAGGTTGTAGGTAGGTTGTAGGTAGGTTGTAGGTAGGTTGTAGGTAGGTTGCAGGTAGGTCGCAGGTAGGTTGCAGGTAGGTTGCAGGAAGGTTGCAGGTAGGTTGAAGGTAGGTTGCAGGTAGGTTGCAGGTAGGTTGCAGGTAGATATTATTTCAGGAGAGGGTGGTCACTGGAAATTATATTTTTTGCGGCATATGCCTGTTGAATGTGTTTTTCTGGAGCCCTGGGCACAACGTTCAATTGCGGGTCGGGTTGACTTAGGTTTGTCAGGTTTCAGGATTATTTACATTTGATTCTGATGGTCCATTAATTAATGGAGAATCTATTGCACAATATACCAAGCCTATATAACTCGGGGATCCTGTGGTAAAGAACATAACTGAATTGGCTTAGACGCTACAAAGTACAGCATTTGAAATGAAATGTGTAGCCTCACGTAGTCATGCAAGGGGGATGTTTTTTCTAGCATCATTTATCATGAACAGGTCTATATTCAGACAGATTCACAAGTTATTGATTTACAGGGGGATTAAATTGTTTGGCCCTAGCTGGCTCTACCTGATTGAGTGATCACATATTAACTAACTAACTGGGGCTCAGATGGAGCCATGACACGATAATCTACAGATGTAAGAGCTTAGTTAGTTTGACATTATGGGGAATATCACATCTGCCTGGGAATAAAGCTCACTGTCCATCACTCTATAATTGACTGACGACACAAACACATACAGTATACAGGAAATAAGCTCTTTGATTGGTCAATTACTATTAGCTGTTCTTTTACTACACTAAACCCCTTCATTATATCTAATAACATACGATTAGTATTTAATCACAAGGTGGTTGAATACCGATTTAAGACCCTCGGACCAAGCATGAACAAGGATTTATCAATTTCATTTGCATCAAGATTTATCATATGTATAACAAATGTTAATGTGTGGCTTAGATATGCAATCGGAAGGTAACATTGGTCCAGAAAATCGATAGAAACAGGCTTGTATGGATGTTTTTAGAATATATAATAATCATGTGATCATCAACTAGAATGTTTATATCTTTTAGAGCAAAGGTTGTGCTTCGATGTCGCTAAGGTGGCAAGCTTTGTGTGTCCGAGGCATTTAGATGAAAGCTCATGAACTGGCCCACCATTAAAAAGAACATTGCTGCTGCCATGCGCAAGTTGTCGGACTTTATGTGGCAGTGTAACGCTGCCATGCAGGCCATGGCCATCAGGCAGGTACTTTTGCTGAACAACGCTGAGAACATCACACGGATCCTTTGAGCAGTGCCTACCCACCTGACCAACCACTGGGACCAATTCGTTGATAATTGGTACTACAGGGATAACGCCGATCCACGATTGCTATTGAGGTAACTACCAAAGCAAAGTCAAGATAAGTTAAATGTTTTTGCAATTTCATTCACTGCTCTATTTGCCAGAGCTGAAAGAGATGTCAGGTTCATGAATTATATAATTAAAGACTTTCAACTTCATTCGAAGTTTGATTCTCAGAACGCTCACATGCATCCAGCATCTTCTCTCCAAATTTAACGGGTTTAATTATTTCTATTTTTGTAAATTCGAAGCAAAGAAGCAAAAATGGGTAAGAAAAGCACACCGCAACTACGCAACTGCAATGCCTGTGATTCGAAGCATTTAGGTGCGATCAAAAGAAACTGTAAGTGGATGACTAAGGACATGTAGAGCGAAAAGCAGAAGAAAATTTGAAGCAGACCGAACAAGGGCAAGAAGACACAGAAGTGCAGAAGATCCAGAGACTGGAGCAGCCCTGAGGAGCAAGAAGCTCCTGGACGCTGCAGTCAAGGTGGTCAGAGAACTGATTATGATAGAGGCTGAGGTGACAAAGGCTGCAAAATCACTCAATAGTGTCACCATTATGATCAATCACCCAAGGAGAATCCGGCCCAGAACACAAACTTCGGGACCCAAGAGAGAGGTAGGGATCCAATTCCTAGCAGATTGATCAGCAAGACCACAACAAGGGTGGGGCGGTTCAGAACAGGAAAAAGAGGAGGGGTTCAGAGAATGAAGCACCAGTCGCTGCAGAAGACCAGCTAGATAGAAGTGGGAAAGTGATTATGACACTGAACCTGAAGACCATGACAGGTCTAGGTACAGAAAGAAGAAATCCGCCATGGACAGGAACGGAACCTCCGAAGTAGAGTACGACCTTAGGATGCCACACTTTTATGTATGGCGCAAGGATAAGTCAATTAAATTTGACGATATGACCCAAGCAGAGTTTGGGGTTGGCTTTGCAGCTTTGGCAAACGACTGCTCCAAGACGGTAGAGGATTTTGTAGCCATCAATAAGTTATACCACGCGATTCTAACTGAATGCATAAACGGTACCTGGCCAATGGTTAGAAACATCTTCCGACCAGAAAAACTAAGGCAGCACGTCACCCGCAGATCTGCAGACAACCGGGAGGATGATGAGAAGGGCATGAAGCATCAGGTTGTACATATCCCTTCAGACATTTTAAGTATAAACAACATCTCTCCTGGCGTTAAAAGTACAAACAAGCCAGTAAACAACGTTAAAAGTACAAACATTTTGATAAATACAATTAAAAGGAAAAACAATGAAACATTTTAAGGTCAAATGAAGGTGAATTACACCTTAGTAAGAAAAGGTGTATGTTGCATGTTAATAAGTCTAACATTCCGTCAAACAGGACTTTAAGACAAAGTCCAGCTTGGGGAACACCCCCGGTTTCAACGGCGGTTTTATCTGAGAATGCCGAAATGAAACCAAACTAATAACCCCAGGGGTTATAAATCACACACTTGTTATCTCATGGTGTCAAGTTTCAGATGCTGGGATCAGAGATGCAGACAGGCCGCAATCTCACCCCAGGAAGGTGACATCATCCAAGGATAACAGATCACGCTTGGAAATAACAATAATATTTCTCTTTTCCATAGTTTAGGCCAAGGAGCAGAACATGTCCCAGGGCCAATAAGACCAAAAACTGATATTGAATGTATTAACATGAGTAGACTAGAAAGTAGAACTAACCATGCACAGATTTACAACCCTTGTCACTCCTCATTACACCGTCATCCGCACAAATTATGTCACTCATTAAGGAGGGGCGGGGTCTGGCGAAACAAAAGGATCACAGCGACCCAAGCAACAGTTTAGACCAATCACAAACGGGGAAAAATGTAAACAACACAAACATGTGCGCCACACAGGTGTACAATAACACCGGGTCAGCTGGATCCCTTGTCATGCCTCACACATGTGTTAATGACAACTCAAAATTCCGCATCCCAGAATTTGGCAATAAAGCCTCCAACACATATGTTTAAACCACCCCACTCTGAACACAATTCAGTCAAAAAGTCAAGATGGCAACTCATAGGATCGAAAACACCGGTGACCACAACCACCATGGTTGTTGACAACACCCTCCTGCAGACAGCATCATCTGCCCGAAGTGGGAACCAGACAATCTCCTCACAGATATCTCTGCCAAGGGGAGGGGCTGGCTGAACAACACTGTAGGCCAGTCCAGTGCACCAAGAGGCCAGACATCGCCCTATCGGTGGAGTACAAATGCGCCACTTTGATGTCGCAACCAGACAACATACAGAGTAATCCCAAAGATCCGGACACAAGGTCGGCATTTACGGCAATCCCCAGGTCAACTTTGTATGCAGACCATGTTGTCGCACTGTTCGAATTGTCACCTAGGGACAGAAGGGAGGCAGAAATATTTAATTTCTGACACAACCCGGAACGTCCGCTAGACAAGAAGTTACCCCCTGGCTATGATTTTCCCTGTGTGTCAGACAAATTCAGATCACAAAATGAGAAAGTGTCAAGTATTTACAACACCTGTAAACTCACACACGGGTACAATTTTGCAAACGCAAGAATACCCATAGGTACACATTAAATTGTAGACCAAATTCGTAAGAACACGGGGGGGAACATGGCTAGGGAAATAATAGATATTTTAGAGTTTGGGTTCCGATACGGCTAGATTTCTCTCTTCCTTTAACCACGGTTTGCTACTTGACCACCCTCAACAGGTTTACGCACACATCAAGAAGGAAATACGTAGGAAGACCCTGAGACAAGAAACAACCGCTGTCATCAAGCCAACTGATTAGGTTGCGGGCAAACCTGAAACAATATGATTTCTGGCCAGTACTCAACTTCGGTATTATCCTCTTGTTCATCTTGTTAAACCGATAATCCAACCTAGCGAGGAGATCGGCGAATGTTAAACACTCCAACAAAGCGATCCCTAGGGATTTTCTCAGCAGCGCCTCTTTACGGGCAGTCGTGAAAACATTTACCCATACTCATCTATTTTATGTTTTGCCGATCTCAGGTCAGCACGGCAAAATGCAACATCATGCTCACATTTTTAGTACTAATAAAAAACTTAATTGTTGCGCCAACCAAAGCGTTTGTATGTTTGCTTCCTTGACCCTGTTTCCATGCTGCCTAGAATAACATCTCGGGTACAGCAAAAGCTATAACACTTAATGTGGGGAAAACTTGAGGAAATTATGCATACTGGCAAAAATGAATTCATATGGAACATATGATGCAACATTTACTAGCTAAATGGATTTTAGGTGCGATTAATCATGGAAAACAAATACTGTTTTGTCGGAGATAGCTCACGATGATTTACCTTTGCACCTATAATTATGTAAAAATGAATGCAATCACCCTGACCTTTAGGATACTTTTTGGAAGTTATATCAGAGCATCACATTACTGAGGCTCATTCTTTGTTATACCTGGATATAGGTCAGGACTTGAGAGCAGCCACACTCTTTTTCTGCACAAAATGCATACCTTAGCCCGGAAATTCAACCCATCCTTTACCAAACACATGAACAATGGCACCAGAATCTGTCGTGACAATACCAAAAATCCTGCACTTCTTTGAAATCACTCTGCCCTGAGGATAAAGCAAGTCTATCATTATGTTACCGAAAATGAAACTTGTTTACGATCTTACCAATCCCCAAGGATAAAAACAGGAAAAAGGCATCTGCGCCAATCATGACAATTATGAGACATGCGGCACGTTTCTGCATCCACCTTTCCCTGAGGAAAAAAAGCACAGAAAAAACTGCACCTGCGTTTGGTGATGATGTTACTGAAAATTAATCTTGTTTATGGCTTAATTTATCCCCGAGGATGAAATACAAGACCACCCCGATCCCCTAATCCCTCCCCGCCGGACAGACACACGCCACCCTTTGTCTTTAGACCTTGCTATATAAACTGTATTCTGTAGCTTGTAACAGAGGTTCCTTCAGTCATTGGACGCGGGCATTACATTCAATTAGGAATACATGGTGAGTCACATTATAATTCTTTGTCTGCTGTAAGGTTAGGTTTTGAATGCTGAGCATAAGTCTTATTAAGTCAAGGCTACTAAGCAATCATTCCAGCCACAGAAAACAAGACCTGCTTGACTATTTATATCTATCTTCGCATAGTGTGAGTTGGTTCTATTTCAGATGTCAGAAATGTCAACCATCGACCATACTGAAGCAGATGTGGGGATGACCTCATTAATACCAGCTGTAGACATCGTGGACCAATTGTCCAACTACCTTGAATATAGGATTGCATATGCTCTGGTTAAATTCATGTCCCCCGCCATGATCATCTTCGGAACCGTAGGAAACCTCCTCAGCCTGGTCGTCTTACACAGCCGCAAGTTCGGTAATTCTACAGCCAGAGTTTCTCTCAGCGCGTTAGCAGTAGCTGACATCTTAGTCCTCTACACTGGGCTTCTCGACTTCTGGCTTTCTGGAACATTTGACATTCCCATCAGGTTGTTTCATAATGCCAGTTGTAAAGCCCACACATTTCTCACATATTTGTCATTGATGTTAACTGGGAATATTTTGGCCGTCACAACTGTTGAAAGAGTAATTTCGGTATTTTTCCCTATGAATGTCAAAGAATGGGTAACAAAACGCAGGATGATAATTGTCATTTCTCTCGTCTATATTGTAATGACATTGATTGCTGTACCACTGATATTCTATGCTAAAATTTTGATCTTTCATAACATACAAACGTGTATCATTGATGAACAGTTTTACATTGTATGGCATTGGATTTCTTTAACATTTATGTTTATCCTACCATTCTCGACCATTCTGATTGGCAACATTATCATTCTTATTAAGTTGAGAATTGCATCGAAAAGGCGAAATGAGACGACAAATGCTGGAGGTGCAAGAAGTTCAAATTCTCTCACCATTACACTGATTGCCTTGGGAGCAACGTTCCTTCTGACCGTAGGACCAAATAATCTTTTCTTTCTCAGTGACGGATATGGCGCAATCCCTGCTCCGGAAACAATGCATGATCAAACCATATATGTAATGCAATATGTTATAGTGAACCAGTTGTTGTTCTTCAACAGTTCTATCAACTTTGTCTTGTACTGTTTGGCTGGTTCTCGCTTCCGTCAAGCTTTGGTCTCCTTATTTTTGCGTCAAAAGGCAAACCCTTGATTAATCGAACCTGAGGCAGAAATGTATGCTTTATTGCAGCCTTTTTTACAATAATCAGTCTTATAAGATATGTAGTGGCGGAGATCATCAATATGGAACACACACATCTTATACTCAGATCCTGTGTATATCAATGAATTTACCTGGTACAATGTTCTCTCTCAGACTTTGGTTAATAGCAAGATTTAACATGTCCGGGTATGTACAGTCATCGCTTGCAATTAGCTCCCTGCTTGCAAAACACGATTGAGATAGTTCCCTCTAACCGAGTGGATGGTCACATTTTAGGCCGATACCAACACGTTTAAATCGCAATCGACGACATATGGCTATGACCAAACTATCTACGGGAAAATGCAATGAAAGATGCTAACGATTTTTGACCATTGCGGCAATGACTGTATAACATCTATGTGTTCACATGAGAAAAATAAGTTAATGACTTTGATGTGAATGCTTTCATATCCAAGAGTAATGAAACAACTGCAAACATCAAGAAAAACGTCATTGGTAATAAAAAAAATTATGTGTCATTCATGCTCTCCTTGCAAGAATCACTGAATTTAAAATTTAAAGCCTACCAACGAGAGAGAGTATTGTGTGTTAGTGGCATCTTGTTCAAGTAGTTTTCTTTTCTCTATGTATTTGGTTGAAATTCCAATGGTAAATCAGACTTTGTCAAAAACTTATATTTGTTATACATACTGAAACAGCTTCTGTGCTGCCGATGACGATGAACGATTGAACTGGTCAACGATATGGTCTATTAAGTTAATTATAAATTAGATAGTTGTTTGTACTATGCTACTTCTATAGAATGTACCACACTTAAATGTCAACTATTGAAGTAATGTATTGTTATTAGCTATGTAACTATCTGATTTGATTATGGGTTTTGGTCAATAAAATCAATTACCAGAAAAAAATGTCACGACAAAACGTCTAAGCTTCATTTGACCTATAATATATCCAGTCTTCACAATTAGCTATAGAGTAACCACACATCCGAAATATACAGTATCACAAAGGACGTGTAAGCGTTGTTTGCATGAACTGCGTAATTCCTTACTTATCGCTGTATTTTTCTTAAAGATTATAGTCAAAAATTATTTTGAGTAATGCAATAAATTGATCACGAAAACTTGTGTTTACTGAATTTGCTCACTACGGCCCTTACACATGCTGCGTTTTGTGAGACAGGTTGTGTCTAAATATAAGATGAAGTTAATTTCATAGCAATATTTACTGCAAGCCAGTAGAAAACTCAATGTAAATAAACCTGCCCTAACAGAGGGGCGTATAGCTGGATAAAAAAGCAATGAGGTGCCAACACATTATACATGGCACCCTTCTAATAAGCGTCTCACCATAGCAGTGTTAAACCGTTATAGTAAGATTATTTGTAAGATTTGCAAGATCTATTAATGTATCAACATCCAGTCGGTTTCAAAGACAGAACAATATCCTAATGTACCCTTGCCTACGCCCCCTTTATACTACAGTGACTATAATCACCCTTACCTAAGTACGTCTTTATAATACAGTGACCATATTCACCCTTACCTAAGCACCTCTTTATAGTACAGTGACTATAATCACCCTTACCTAAGTACGTCTTTATAGTACAGTGACCATATTTACCCTGACCTAATCACCCCCTTGTACAGTGACCATATTTACCCTAACCTAAGCACCTCTTTATAGTACAGTGACCATATTCAACCTTACCTGATTACCCCTTTATAGTACATACATTAATTTTGTATTGATTGTAAGTACCGATGATCTTTAATATTACTAACTTCCATTTTTAATTATTCGTGATAATGAGGATAAATGATAATCTGGCTCCTCATTTTGATAAAAAAAGGGAAAATGATTGATGGCTTCTTTATACATATTTAATCTGAGAATATAAACTCACTTCCTGAAACGAAAAATAAAGCGCTAGAAGAACACCTGAGATGTGATTTGGGAACAGTTCTGAGACAAAAGGAGACAGTGCTAGAAGAACACATGAGATGTGATATGGGCATAGTTGTGAGACAATAAGGAGACAGTACTAGAAGAACACCTGAGATGTGATATGGGAACAGTTGTTAGACAATAAGGAGACAGTGCTAGAAGAACTTCTGAGATGTGATATGGGAACAGTTCTGAGACAATAAGGAGACAGTGCTAGAAGAACTTCTGAGATGTGATATGGTCACAGTTGTGAGACAATAAGGAAACAGTGGTAGAAGAACACATGAGGTGTGATATGGGAACAGTTTTGAGACAATAAGAAAACAGTACTAGAAGAACAATTAAGATGTGATATGGGAACAGCTATGATACAATAAGAAAACAGTGCTAGAAGAACAATTAAGATGTGATATGGGAACAGCTATGAGACAATAAGAAAACAGTGCTAGAAGAACAATTAAGATGTGATATGGGAACAGCTATGAGACAATAAGAAAACAGTACTAAAAGAACACATGAGGTGTGATATGGGAACAGTTTTGAGACAATAAGAAAACAGTGCTAGAATTTCAATCAGAGGCTCCTTTTTTGTTTTATTTGAATGCAGGATTGGGATTAATTTTCCTGTTTCATATTGAATTGTGATGTCCAAATTAATATCCAGGTATAACTTTTATTATACATGGCTAGTATCATCCCAGATTTGTTACGAACAACCACCAATTAGATATTTAAATTTAAGTTTAATATTCTTGTACATAATAACTGTGTGAGTAGTCTAAGCACATAAATGGCATCACTACGCAATTTTTTAACTGGGTTTTATGTATTCATTGAAATTGCCTGAATATTTATCGGAGTATGAATGAGTCTAGGCAATTGTAAAAAGATCTGCATATTGGAAGACAGGCAGTGAGAGTGTTATTGGCCAATCCCACAGTAGATACATTAGGCATACAGAGCCTAGTGATTCTTTCCGATCCACTACCATTCTATGATATCTATGTTTACATTCATTCCTATCCAACACATTCTGAGTTAAACATGGCATCTAAATCAAGAATTTGTTACTTCCTTGGTGCATGTTTGTCACTGCTTGGATTAGTCCTAATCAGTTATGGGCTATATTTATTTGTAATAGGCATTGATGTTGACATATCAAAGTGTAGTCGAATAAATATACAAAAGGAAAAAGTTGCAGTTTACAAATTTCTCAGGACCTTAAATAAAAACTACATCAAATGGAAAAATATGACTTTTAGAAATTCTCAATCAGGTACATTATTTTATTATGCAATCATTGTTATCTTAAAATGCAACTGTTTAGTAAAATGTAGCATATCAGATAAAATGATAATAATCCTCCCTATACCGACATTCCATACAATAATATTTTCAATTGAATCTTAGTCAATGAATCAACGGATTTTATGACATCTAGAAATTTAGTAGACCTCCATTGCCATACAGTATCTCCCGGACAAGAGGTGACATTCATAAATCGAGAAGATGGATCTGTAAATTTTAATAGAAATTGGTTGGATTACAAGCGGGGGTTTGGTGATCAAGACGGAGAATTTTGGCTAGGGTTAGATTGCCTCCACAACATAACAAGTACTAATCAATATAGACTTCAAGTAGATTTTGGAGATTTTAATGGAACTGTTTATCAGTCACGTTACAGCAGTTTCACTATTGGACCTGAATCAGGGGGGTATGAATTATCTGTTGCTGGTTATGACAGAAGTAGTAGCGGTGGGGATAGTTTGACGTATACAGCAATGCCGCATAATAAAATGAAATTCAGCACCACTGACATTGATAACGATAGAATCTATATAAACTGTGCTGAGCGCCATACAGGAGGATGGTGGTATAACAGGTGCCATCGTGCTCACCCCACGGGTTTGTATGTGAAAGGAGGAAGGAAAACCTGGAATGGGATTAACTGGACATATGCTAAATCTAATTATTATTCATATAAAAATATGAGATTGACTCTCATTCCAAAGGCATTGTAACATGGGGGTTAGCAGACATGGTGTTAAAAATGTCAGGCCCATCAGCTTGTTACCGCTCTACAGGGATGTCTGATTCTCCCATGTGTCAGACTTGTAATGTCCCGGAAACCATTTCTCATTACCTCTTATCACATCTCAGGTGTTCTTCTAGCACCTCGCAATACAGCCTCTACAGCTCTCCTCCTCATCACTCCGCTTGGCTGGACAATGGACATAATCTTGGATGCTACGGCAAACAAACGCCTACATCATCAAGACGTCTTATCTATCGTCTCACAATAAATCAAATCAACAAAATGTTTTGTGCAATAATGATAAACTGTCGTGCTCACGCGCTAAACACTGTTCTGTTGATAATAAGTTTATCCTATGAAAATGGGGCATTTATTTCTACATTTGCCTAACCATATCGGACTATCAATGTACACCCTATGAGTTCAATGAGCGCACCATCTTGTTACTTTAACCAATATTCTTATATGTAATAACACATATTAATAATAATAATAATATTTTGATGTAAATGTAGATGGATAGGCAAACTAATTCAATATTCAAACTGTCTCCCCTCTAATGGTATTGTATGATTAAAACTGACTGCAATTTACATTCAATTCGGAACTCCATTGACAGCCATCTTTGTTTGTTAATGAGGGTTCATTGGGGTCTACCACAGGGAGTTTAAATCTGGAAATATTTGGTTTGTGTTCAGATCTGCACAGTTACCAACAGATAGGTCACAAACCTCCAGGATCTTGTGGTATAATTATTCAACACTGTTTAAAAAGTTAATACTAGCTACTAACAACAAATTGTTAAAAAACAATCAATGGCATGTAGTAAATCGATTTATATCCAAAACGTGTGCTCTTATCATTATACTAAATGATTTATTTCATCACATCTATCAAGACATATAATTTCATAATTACAATTTGTCGCATTACACACTGATGTCTATAAATAATGTCCCTAAGGTAAAAGGGTTAGCTCACGATTCAGGGGTTCTGGGAGGAATAGCCGACTTCTGAGTCGGCAGAAACTGTTTGTTTGCGAAATTGTACCCAGTGTCAAAAGGGAATATACACCTGGAATACAGATCCCGGTGTACTATTTTCTTCCCCGGGCATTGTCTTACTTACTCCCGGTTTGTCTTTCAATTATCAGCTTGGCTCTAAGCTAGAGTAGCTGCTGAAAACGACTACCCATAGCAACATACATTTTTTAGCTCATTAGCTATTTAATATAGCTTTGACACATCAATTAGATACAATAAGTATAAAAACAATTCAATTTTACATCTCTGTACGTCTAATAAATCAATGGTATGTATCTAAATTTAAGTTGAATGACTTATTAGTTTGTTTCATTTCCGTCTCAATTTGATTTTTTAGTATCTAAGCAGTATTATATCCGCAGCAAACTCTTGACTCCAATTGACCCATGTTATCAGTTCATAATGGAATTCCTAATCAGTTAGATTAAACATAATTATTTATTCTTTACTGGAATGTTTGTTGAATGTATTTATATTGTAAATGGTCATTCCATTTACTGGACAACAGACATTTGTTGTTCTACAGACCTATGAGACGGAAATTTGTAGACAACGTAAATATAAGTGACGTCATATATGGTCAATACATTACATACAAGCTCCTCTCGTTTTTGTCCAGAGGCCTGTCATGCGCACTGTTAATCATTCTTATACAATGCTAAATAGTTAACACATACATGTATATCAGGGCTGTGTTATGTTTTTTATTACAGGAATCAGTCTCATCTTTGGTAATCGGTTACCTCTAACAATAGGCTTGTTTTGATGTTAAATACTTAGAGAAGACATAAAAATACCTGCTGAACTGTTTTTTGACATGCTTTTTGATTTTTCTGATATCGAACACAAACAATGTGGATGATATTGTATTTGAATTTCAAAAGCTACGATATCAACGGTAATGTTTCATGTCCAGCAGGCATGCATTTTCTCATATGACTCATATTTGTAAATTTGATCTGGAAAATCAAATTGTTATCGAAACGCACCAATCTCACAAAAGTCAGTCTCAGTCTAAATTCTGCCACCAGGAAATCATGTATTGTATTTGGGCAATTATATGGGTTATTCCTTTTGTTAACACAAACAGAAATTGGAATCCATATATAGATGCTTATTTAAAACCACTGATAACTAAGGATGGCTTGACTGAAATATCCAATTTCTTTCTTTATGCTTCAGGACATGTAAACAAACTGCAAAGGTCATGCTTTGGGAGTGATGTATCAGTAATTGCTTCCTACATGAGGTATGCACCTTGTGGTTCTATTATATCACATGAGTACGTGGACAAGAACACAGAGTGGTCAATTCAAGTTTTGTCAGAATTCGATGTAAATATAACAGTTTTTAACATTAATCTTACATCTAGTCTGTATAAATGCCGGTCGGAATCTATTAGTTTATACTCCAGCAATGGTTCCCTAATTTTCACTACATGTGGGATTAGGGAGCCTTGGTCACTTTATACGGAAAGCAGCTTTGTAAGGTTGTGCTATTTTACGGATGGCGGATACAGAAGAGGTATTTTTGCTGCTAAGTATCAGATATATGAATCTAAGGATATAGAATATTCACAAATAAAGACACATTACC
>JAXGGS010297841.1:0-14126 GCA_035585475.1 Armandia brevis
TGGTGTGTGTTGCTTCTGAAATAGTAACTGACAGATGCATAATCAATAGGCATGTCCCAATATGCACTGCAAACCGATAATCATATTAAGATTCTTCAATATTTGTCAAAGTCAAGTCCACAACTGTTGATGAAGTACCCATAAATTATCACACTATATCTAACAAATATATGGATACTTATTATTCGCCTCTGCATCTCCCCAGTCTATATTATATCAAAGTCGTGAATAGTGACTAGTCGGCACCAAGCTAATTGGTCTATTCCACGGCAGAACCATCTTCAGGAACATATCCTGCCTAAATGTCTCCTAGACAGGCCATGGCAACGTTCTATCATAAAGTTGGATGTTTTATATAAACCAATACAGAGGTCCACAGATCTTATTCTTGTATCAGCAAGGTATTTACTGATTAATCTAACACTCTAACACTACCACATCACTAAGCCCTGGTGTGGCGACGAGCGGACTTAGTTTAAACGCGCATTGTAATTTTTAAAGTAAACTACTTCTCGTAGCATACTACTAGTAAAGCGGGCTTAATGACCCGAGATCCGGCTGTAAACAATCATTCTCATATGAAGCAGCCATGACGCGAGACATGTTAAAACCCCTAAAGATCTCTTGGAAGCTTGGATAATGGTTAGTGCAACCAATTGTTACTTCTTTACTAAGTCAAACGTCTTATAAGCAAACCGTATATCAGGTTGTGCTAGCTATGTGTTCAGTATTTTCACATTATAGGTGTTGGTAAAGCGGGTGTTAAAACGTCGCGTTGATAATTAATTATCTAGTGTAGTATATATTTAAACTACCTAAAGGTCACGCTCGATTATATCTAAAGTAATCATTCCAAAAGAAGGCTTTTCCTTGTTGCAGATTTACGTATTTTTACCAACCATTAAACAAGAATCCTAATTACAAGCTCGTCGTCATTAACTTCCTAAAGAAACGCCTGATATAGAAGTAACTTATGGATATTTATTGACGTTACATTTAACGTTTCAACTACAAGACGCGAAACGTCACACCTGGTATATGATGACAGATAGGAGCCACAAAAATGATCCCTAATTAAACAGGTTTACTTTATAGTTCAGATCTGAGTTTGTAATCAAGTTACGTTTAGAAGACATTTGGAGCTAAGTGTAGGCACAGAATTGTATTAACATTATCCAGGATTTAACCCACAAATTCAATTTGGGAAATAAATGGTATTTAGCCATACATCTAAATAATAATACTAGATACTTAATTTGAGTCATTAATAATTTGTTCAACAATGATAATGTAACAATAGAAAATTGCAGCGGTATTTAGCAACCAACAAAATGTTTTACTTACAATTTTGTCAGAAGTGGGTTATCATAAAGCGTAGGAGTTGATGACATATTAGCTCCTAGATCTATCTGTGGGACATTCACATCACCTGATTATCCCAATCTTAATAGATGGCAAGTGGTAACAATGCTCATAATTTTAATGACACTCTTTTCCAGTTTTCGTTGCAATTACTTCAGTTATAGCTGAATGATGAACTACAGGCAGTTGTGCATCCAAATTATCTAGCTTGTATCTATTCAAAACAATTTTATTTTCTGCACAATCATCTGATATTATACAAAATTTGAACAAAATTCGTCTTGAAACATCATGTTAAACCTTGCTAACATAATTTAGTGACCTCATTCGTGTGATTTAGCGTAGGAAATATCATCAATCAATTTGTATTCATTTTATGAGGCCTGAATAGTTTAATAGATCATAGTCTATGGTATTACTACCCCAATTAATCCATCTGATCACAGTACACAGTACTCAATGATCCCTTCCTTGACGCGTTCTGTTCTATAGTCGCAATATGAAACATAATTAAGGAATCTAAGTCATGAATTAGATTGTGCGTTCCTCGATTGTACAAAACATGTATGTGGCTTCATCATCCTAATAAATCATTATATAGCGTACACGCAACATTGTTCAATTTACTTGATATTGGTTGAATTATCTAGGGTACATGTTCGAATAATGGGAGTTTAATCTATAATGATTTGGGAATATTAAATACACCCAATTAACGTGTCTGTGATATTAGGCCGAATAAGTTAGCGGATGGGAACTCACAAATAAACAGGCATTAACATGGTCGAGCTCAACTTCGTTTTGTTCGATTGATTAATACCTAATACTCATAGAATGATTGATCATTTAATCTGGATCATTCATGAGCAACGCTTAACTAAATTTCAGTCAACAAGGTTCTTATGCCATAATTGAATATGTGATTAATACGAGAACGAATACATATGTAGCCAATACATCAATTGGTATATCTCACCCTTGCAGACGGTGCCTATTAATGGCCTCAATTACGCTTTGATTTATCATATTCAAAGATAAACATTGAAACTAGTTATTCATCAGCTATCTCCATGGTTTCGTATCTGGTGAAGTTTATGACCACCACTACCCCAGCTGGACTGTAGGTGACCAGCTGATCAGTGACCATCTCTCCAAACCCATCCACCCCGGCAATACAGATGCCGTCACACGTGTTGGTGGGGAAAGCAGCAGCCCTGGTCTTCTGTAATCTGCTCTCCTCCCTGTAAACCTCGTCATGTTTAGTTTCCTGCGCGGCGCACAATACAACAGATCTGTATCTCGTACGCGCCCGCATGTCTGTTAAAACAGTCAGTGTAACCATTTAGTCCATTCCTATGAGTGAAAGGATTGATATTGACATCAATAATGACAATAAATGATTCATTCACTCTTGTCGTTATTGTTTTCGTTTGTATTTATAGTGAAAGATAGATTATGACCGAACTATAACGAGGGATGGACGCACAGCGTAAGGAATTGGATAACTTGATGATATGCGGGCGGGTGATGTCTTGCGGGGATTTTAAGGCCAGTTGTAGCAAAGCCGCCCTTACTGCACAGAGTCAATGCCGGCCCGAGCGACGGACGTGTCTATGCCACAATGAATGTCAAACTCTTGTTCGGTTTTATTGCATTTGTTGCTCTAATCGGTAAGTTTAGTATTTTATTGGGCTCATTAAATATTCTACAGAGCATATTGATTTTTATTAAAATTACGTCAAGCGCGCTGTTTCTACTTGATGTTGCCTACAAAACAAAAGACGAAATACCATTTGTTCAACAGTCTAAACATTTCCCCTTATATCATAAACGACAACAGTATCGTTAATCATTGAATACTTATTGTCGAAGTGTGATACATTTAGATGTAATTTATGTTCTTCGCGGCTTTTTCAGGATCGAGCGACGCACAAGAGAAGCCTCATATCATTGTCATTCACTTTGACGATTTAGGTGAGTTACTCTTTATAGTTTTTAAGCATAATCATATCGATGGATTGGTCCAGGTGGAACGCGTTTAGTGTTCAACTCTTCTTTTTACATTGGCGTATTCATACCGGATATATAGTACATGTATGTAGTTGAGAATACATGCGAATTCACACTTGTTTCCATGGCCATATTTCTTCTGATACAACGTAGAAAACATTTCATAACTTTGGGCCGGGCTCTCACAATTTTAACATCGGAGCAGCATAACATGGCCCGAACTTATATAGCTTATACATCCTATGTGGTAGATATATTCGGTAAGTTCCAAAGACACAGGAATTGCGTTCCCCAAAACTGATGAACTTTATATCTTAAAACAAATGAGATGGGTACAAACTGTACATAGTTCCGGTAACTGGGATATAATTGTATATTTCACGTTATTGCAGGACCGTAGGAGCCTGGCAAGCCATGATCTTACCAGTCATTTTCAAATATGTATAGATATGGCCTGAAATGGACTATCATTATCAATAATGTGTATCGAAAATGGCAATGATTCCAAACATTTGCCCGGGACAGCATTCCACTGGACTCCCTTAGCGCGAATTTTACAATTTTTCCCGATAGGGCAACTCTTTTTTATTTTTAATATATCGGACACTATAGCGGTCAGAGTAGAAGTGTTGTAAGGATAAAACCCTAAGTTCACCATGACCTGCCCTCATGTTTTGGGGAAGCTTACATTTCACCGAAGACAAATGGCAATCAATGGCATGCCCTTATGCTTGATAATTGTCCACTGAATGTTGGGGATTCCTTGCCCCCATATTATAGTGTTTCTTAGTATTGTAGTAGGTAATATAAAGGCCCTCGCACCCTACTTGAGGGATAAAAAACCCTGCCGCACCCCCTATTATCTAATTTCAGAATAAAATGCAGTCCGCACCCCCTTCTGAAGCAAAATAAACAGCTTGAGATAATGATTTATTTCATGCAGCCTAATGCGATTGAAACACATATATGCCTTCATATTGTATGTTCAGCTAGACATAATGGGCTACATGCAAATAATGCAAGTTAATAAAATATCGGGGCAATTTATAATGGTAGTAATGGTCTGAGCTCTGGGGCACGGACGGGCATTTTAACTAAAACTGTTTGACCCCGACGTGATTTGAACACGCAACCTTCCGATCTGGAGTCGGACGCGCTACCGTTGCGCCACGGAGTCTAGTTAAGCACTGGAGACAAACTGAATTTCTGGCCGTTTCAACCCAGCTACGTGAATCCAACACATGTGAATTTGTTTGATATAACCAAATGTACCAGCACAAGGGAAACCATTGCGGGATTGATTTGTTTAATTGGTACATCCTACAGAACAACACAATATCAGTCCATTATAGGTCAAGATTATACTAATCATATGAATTGGGCCTGCCTGATATGGAATAGGAACACACCTTGATATGCACCAACATACCAACCTTATAACTGTGTTGTCTTATTGTAATCGTTCCATAACTCTGTATTGAAATAGGCAATCGTATAATCAAGTGAAGCTCATATACATTTGTAAGTTTCTGAATTGGTATTTCATAAAAAAGAATGTGTTATAAAATCAGGTATATGCTACTTTTATTTTTGATGATCAATTTAGCACCGCACCTAGCAACCAGCATCGCATGTATGTAAAATCATGTTACGCGAAAAGGTAGGCTGACCATTTGCACAGGTGTGACTGGGCAGGTTGTGATCAGGCTAGGTGCGTTTGAGCATGTAGTATTTCAATCACCTGTTCTACCGGTAAGGGCCTACCCCGGTAGCGAGATCACATAATGCACTTGACCTTCACCTGTAGACGCGGGTATTTGTCAGTGATTACTCCGCATGAAACACATCTAATTAGTTTACTCTAAGCAAATGTAAAGAAGCTGCCACCATAGCGTAGCTGATTAAAATACAATTATTTTAAAGGTATTATCATAATTGTCAATGCCAACTTAATAACCGATAAGGGTATAAGCCATAATGTGTGTTATTCTGTTCTAATTTTGAGTTATAATGTAACATGTTACAGGTTGTAAGCAGCAGGAGACATGAGGTATATCGATACGTATATCTTATGGCCATATCTTATAATGATCCTTTAAATGATTGGATGGCTGATTCAGGTAATAGTCTTCCTCAGTTGAGAGATTTAAGCAATATCGTAACCTAAACTCTTTTTCCGATTAATAACCTGCATAATTATCAAACTCGCTCGAGATTATAAGGGTGTGGTTTAGATTGGGTAAAAATCACAGCATATGTCAATTGAGCTCCATGACATTTCCATTTATTTTTGGTATTTATGGTATTTCTGATAATGATTATGATTATAGGTGTGCTCTCAAATCCTTCACAAATCTGTCATTCATTATCACCTAATACAACATAATACACCTGCTCGTGAAACTATCGTCATATCTTTAAAAGGTTCGCAAGAGTAAGCCATCCATCATATCTATTATGAAGCTGTTTATTTTAGTAAATTTGTTGATGCTGTGTCTGGGAATTAATTCAGATGAAGAATGGAAAACACATTTGATTAAGATGCTTGAATCAAGGCTGTTGGTCAAAGGCTTAAGTCTTGTACAAGATTTGGAGAGGACACAGGTTGGTGTCCAAGCAGCACTTGACATGTGCAAGATGACTGGTACTCGTTATCTGAGAAACACTCAGGAGAACAGTTCAGTGCTAACAGTGGTATGTGGAGGATTAATCTCAAGGAACTTTACCAACCATGAAACCCTGCATCTATGGGTCAAGATAGGAATGTCAATTAATCTAACATTTCACAAAGTGGATCTTCTCTATTCTTATGAGAATTGTCATAGAGAAGCCATAGAGATATATGAAGAGAATCAAATACAACAGAAGATTTGTGGAAAGTGGAAAGAGTGTAGCTTTTTAGGGAAATTCAGTCGCATCTCAATATTGTTTAAAAAATCTGCATTTAGGGTTGGCTTCTTTCAGTTAACTTTTCAAGTTTTCGAGAGAAATTCTTGGTATGTGGCGTCTTATAAGACTAAACCAATCAATGATAAACAGATCCCTGAAATCTATGTAATTAGAAACTTCCACTGTACAATTGACAATTGTGGGGTATTGACATTTGAACCCTTAGTGATACCACATGTAACACCAGATATGCTTGTCTCTAGCAGATTTCCATTATTCTATGCAGGGCAAAAATGTCTAAACAATATTATTTACTATCTATCAGCAACATGGGCCAGTCGGTTAAAATTGCATATGAATGTTGTCAATCACATGGAATTAAAATATAATGCTTTTGATGGTCCAAATACACTGTATCCTCAACTCTTGATGGAAATAGACAGGTATGTAGCAAGTAAGGTAGCCTTTCAGCTTTCTTCAGGAAGGAAAGTTAGTCTTCTTTTAAGCTGCAGTCATAAAATGTGTTCACATTTGTTTAATATTTCTCTTATCTTGTATTTTGATTTTCAAATTATTTCTTGGAACCATGTAATAACAATGAAGACACCGATTAAAATAACATTGCCAAACAAGAAATGTGATTATCTTGCACACTTTACAATATGTAAAATGATTGTCACAAGTCCTCATAATTTGTATCCGCTTGTCAAGCTTAATCAGATAGATTTTCATGGAATGAACACAGAAAGTTGTGATTATGGAGGGATTATTTTTGCATCATCCGGAAACCTTTTTCCACACACTGGTTCCGCTCCACCTTTTATTTTCTGCAATCATTACATGGATATGAAGAGCCATAGGTTGAACCTACCTTTTTCAAAAATTCATGCTGAAGAAGGCACATACAAATTGTCTAGTTCATTTTATATCATTTTCTACAGTTATCATCTATATGTACACAAATGCATGGATTCTGTGGCAGCAACTATATGGCATGGTCCTTGTCATGCAATAAATATCAATTGTGAACCACCAAAGAAGTTAAGACCTTGGGTGGAGAAAAGAAGGAACATCTATGGACATGGTCGAAATATTCCTCTGAGCAGACATGTGTGCATTAATTCAATTACTGGTATTGGAATTTCTGATTGTAGCACGGGTAATAACAGATTCGGATTAAAATCGACAACATTTCACTATAACCACATGTTTTCATGGTCTAATATCATACTGCAATCTGACAATACCTGTGTTGTGGTACAGCGATTTACTGATGTTGAAGGATCTTTTTATAGGCATTGCGGGTTCAGCTTCCTAGGATTAGTGTCTTATAAATACAAAACTCTGCAGTATATTGAACATTCCGATTATTACTCTAATGCAATCGCAAGTAGTAGTGGTAAGACTATAACAGGTACAGATATATGGAGCTATACTTTGAAAAAATCCTACATTTACTTAAGAGTCAAACTAACAATGCACACTTGTCAAAATGGAATGTCATATGTTGATGGCAGTTATATCCTCCAAAATAATGAATTTATATTACATAGTGCAGATAAGGAATGTAATGAGTGTAAAATGCATTACCGGGTTCCGGAGTCAGTCTTAGCCTATGTAGTAAATTATGCAAAAGGCAGGAAAGGTAGGTTTAACTTAAGTTTACAAGGTGTCTGAGGCCTTCAATTTGTCAAATATGCCTGCCAGATATGTACATATTTCAAGTTGATATGGTTCTATTATAGGTGGAACTGCAGATCACTTCAGTATTGAGCCCTATATCTTTCCATATAGCATCAATGCAACAAATGTGTATGCTGCAAGCAGATATTTGGTAGCCCTGCATATTGATTATTCTCAATGCAAAGCAGAGGACATCCTTTTGTCACACAAGATCAAAACAATTACACCTTGGCTTTTTACAAAAGTTCATATTTTTCATTATCAACTGAGTAGACAAAAAACAGCTGCAGTGATCTATAATACAATGGTTGCAGAGCAATCATTGCTCGAATTAAACCATACAAATCCAGTTGGAAGAAATCATAGCATGTGTATTGTTCAAGTGAAAATTAACCCAGAGTTTCCATTAGGCGGATTTAATGTGAAAAGATCATCGACAAATCAGGTGTGCCAAATAGCTGAAACTGCTAAGGAGGTACCCATTTTTAGTTGCTCGGGAATTTCTAGGTATGAAACTTATTATTTGATTACTGGGTCATTTATTTTGAGTTGGAAAGAAGCTTTTCAGATGTGTGAAAACTTAGATGCTGTGTTGCCAACGATAAAAAGTGATCATGATAATAATCATTTGATAAACTTAATATTTCGCTCTGTCCAGAACTCTAAACTGTACAGGACTTATCAACGGTGTCGTCATTTTGACCCTGTGTGCTTGATCTACATAGGAATAAGTGTTTTGTCGGTAAGGTTGTCTTGAATAATATTTTAAAACTATTATGCCATTTCTGATATAATAGGTTGGAAATATTCAATATAACTATGAATATTGCTTAATAGAAGTGAGGTTGATTGAATAAAATTATGATAGAACATCAGCATCATTGAATACTATAAAAAGGAGGAAATAATTAAGCAGAGAGATGAGGTTGTACAAATATTTGTTTATCAGTTAGGAAGGAGATTATTTCAGAGGATGCTTTATTGCAAAATATTGAATCACGAGAATTAATTTTAGAATTATATACACTTTTCTGCCACTAACATGGATTGACCCCTTTTTTCCAGCTAAAGTGGACAGATAACAGTTCCTCTCGAGTCTTGCATTGGATGCAGCCCAAAATGCAAGACACCTTCTTTTCATATGAGCAAAAACAACAAGCTAATAATGAAAGAAAACGAATGATATATACAATTGATCTCGCTGAAGAAGCATTTCAACTAAGCCAAGGGAGAATAGCTATTCCTTCCCTTAACCTATCAATGCAAGATGGGAAATTTATTATATCAAAAGAAATAGCTAGCCGGTATATAACAGCAGAGGCAGAGTTATCAAAAATCTTAAAACAAAACACATGGGAGCAAGTAGTCACATCGATGAACATGATTCAACCACAAGGACAGAGAGATTGTGCTGCAGCAGTTATCAACCCTTTCAACGGTAAACTAGAATGGATTAGTGTAGAATGTGAGAAACAATTGCAACTATCCCAAGTGATTTGTCAGAAGAAGAAAAACGCAGCTGATTATCAGGTAAAGTACCACCATTTTGAAAGGGTAAAACAGTAATGCTAATTCATGGCAATAAACAGAGTGTTAGGCAAATGTTGAATGTAAGCCAGCCAATGCTGAGACTAGCGTAGTATGCTCTTGTAATAACTACTTGACAATAATTCTTTTGTCATAGCTTTATCATCAATTACTCATTTGTCCATTATGAATGATTCCTGTACAGTAAATTGTATGAATTCTGTCAGTAACAAATGAAAGACTGATCCTGCCTATATACATGAAATCATAGAAGAAATGTTAGTCATGATTCATTTCAGATCATGCAAAGAAAGGTTATCGTTGAATTAGACTTTAATTATTATACAGCAACAGCAAGGGACTTTAAACACACAGAAATGTACAATATGTTCAGAAATCATTGTAAAATAAAGGCCAACGCTGAGCCATTCAACATAAGATGTAATGGAGAAGTGTATACTGATGTGCCCAACAAACCTAAACATGTGACCTACACACCTGAAACGAATACAATAAAACACTTAACAGAGGAACTTTGCAGTTTGATGATCAATCAAACATTCAGGAATCATAAAACTTTGGAGGTGTGTGCTTATATTGTGGAGGATAAATTTGAGACCAACTATCCTATAACAATAAGCCAAAACAAGATTCAACAGTTGTATAAGCAATGTGAAAATGGAGATTTTATTATTAATGATACATGTTTCACAAACAGGCAGCCCTATTCACCATTCGCAGAGATAACACAGTGCCCGGATGTCTTGGTTGAAAAATTTTATGTTCACCATATAATATTAAGTAATTGTCAACCAAATCCAAAATATCCAATCAATGGACAAGCAAAGGTGTCTACATTATCACTTCACCTTTACAAGTATCATACTAGAGAGAAGGAGCGCGCAATCAATATCTCAACACAATTTGTGTGTGAAAATGCAGAAATAATAAGCAGCTCATATGTTTTTGATGGTGTCCAAGATTGTGCTGATGCTTCTGACGAAATACTGAACTTCGTTTTGCCTGGTATGAGAAATACCACGCTGATTTGTGAAACATATTGGCATTGTTACACTTGTCCTAACGGAAAAATCATTCACTGGAACAAAATATGCAATAAGATATATGATTGCTCAGATGGTTGGGATGAACACAATTGTCAAAATCAGTTCTCGATTCAACACAGAAAAACATACGAACTACAACATCAAAGGAAAACAACTGAATGTCACTTACCTCTTTTCCTTGGTTGCAATCTAAATGTCCCTCCATGTTTTCCCTTTACAAGTCTATGCATATTTGATATTAATGCCAGAGGTGAGCTGAACCATTGCAAAGCAGGTTCCCATCTCAAGCACTGTGAGGAGATAATATGTCCTCTCAGATTCAAATGCAGATATTCATACTGTATATCCAGCACCAGAATATGTGATGGAGTTGCTGACTGTCCAGAAGCAGATGATGAGCGTGGATGTAATTATTCTTCCCCTTTAAGCTGTCCAGGAATGTTTCATTGTAGAGGAGGGGCATGTTTACCACAAGCACTCTACTGCAATGGACAGATAGACTGTACAGAAGGTGATGATGAAATCAGATGTTACTGTCCCACAGGTTGCAGGTGCATGGGAAAGATAATCAAATGTACTAACATAGATATAGAGAATTATGTTACAGCTGAAGGCTATTTTACATTGACAATTAGAAGCTCTCTCCGTAATCTAAAGAAGCTATTGGGTGTACATACCCTAAAGGAGCTGAATGTTTCTCTTAATCACTTGCATGCTGTGCCTTCCCAAGGTTTTTCACCATTTTTCAATTTAGAATTACTAGATTTATCATACAATGAAATAGTGATTTTGGAACAAAGAAGCTTTTATGGATTGAAGAGGTTGACATGTTTGATTGTCCGAGGCAATCCCATTTCAGTGGTATGGTTAGGCTTTGAAGGTCTAGATGCAATGAAAGTATTGAACCTGTCTGGCCTTTTGATATCTCAAATTAAAGTTAGAACAAACAATCAAAAATGTTCCCATGTGCGTAAAATAGATCTCTCTCAAAATAAATTGAACTCTGTAAATGTTTCTCTTTTTATGATTTTTCCAAGCATCGAGGTATTGCTGTATGAAAATGATTTGAAGCGAGTTATCATTGACAAAGGAGTAACTGTACAATTTCTTACTGATGTTTCATATCTCTGTTGCTGGCCAAAGATGTTTCAATGTCAACAAGAACAGAGCTTTAATCCGTCGATTTGCCATTTGGTTGGAAAAAGTGTCCTAAATACATATGCTATTGTCAGTGGTTTTGCATTTCTCAACAACATTGCTCTTATAATTATTTTGATGCTAAAAAAGAACCTGTCTTGGCATTTGTTAGTTGGTTGTAATAGTATGTCTCTAATCACTCTCCTGTTGTCATGTCATGCTTTATCCAGCTTATGTACATTGTTTATCAGTGTAAGACATCTCCCTTGGAGCTATGAAATTGTCCAGACAAACGGTTCATTTGTACACATTTCTTGTGTGCTAGTTGGGTCTGCTCATTTGAGTTTTCAAGCAATGACATCTGCAATAAAAGCTACATCTTCATATTCCTATTACCGTCTCACTAGACAAACATTCAAAAGAACAAATACAAATCACAGGCTGTTTCTCTCAGTTTTGATAGCAATGTTTCTTGTTCTGATTTCAATTCCCTCATTACTGTCCTATCTTCAGCATCGCAGGCTCCCTGATATGCCTGTTTCATGCATGTTTATATTGCGCACTGATGGCTCAAATGTGCAAATTTACACATTCTTTGTCACGCTTATCAGTCTGAATTTAAATATTTTGTCAATTTGCTGTACATCTCAAGTGCTTTCTACTATCACTAGATATCAATCGGTTTTATTAGGATTAGGTGCTCGTATTTCATCCTCTGCTTCAAGGCATGGTGTATCCACAGGATTTAGGATGTTGATCAGATCTTTTACTTCAGTTTTGCCCAATTTATGTGGTCTTTTAGTTGTAGTTACTCACACTAAAGACAATTTGTCAGAATCAACTGAACATCTGCTGTGGGCTGTAATAATGATACCACCATTAGTTGATCCATATATTTCACTTTTCCAGATATAGCAGTTCCATTGAATATGTGAATTCTTTATTGAATGGTATCATATATTAGGTCATTTCATATTTCAAGTGATATAATATGTTAATAAATAAACAGAAGCGCACACAGTAATTCTAAATCCGCCTAATTGTGACATCGGTATACCATCAATAATATGATGCAAACATGTCATTGCATCTTAGCTGAAAAGATAAAAAATGACACTCTGATTAGCCACGAGTTACCACCAGTGTTGGTTTAATTATTGGTTGTAAAACAATATATTCGCAAAAAAGATAATGAGAACAGACTTAGCGCTGTTCTTATTTGGGAGATAAAATGATACAAAAAGTATTACTGTACGATTCAACATATAGTGTAGAAGACATAGAATAGCTACGTTATAAGTTTATTATCAAGATTAAAACAATGGAAACATGGATATGGTTGTTTTAGCATAGCCACCAGTTCATACCATTGATCTTCTGAAATGACCGCGAACCAGATATATTCAGTAACTTCCAATTGTCTAAAAATATGTCCGAACTTTAACATTTCAAATCTTACTGAATTTTCGTTGCATCAAATTGGAATATAATCAACAAGAAATTGTTATTTTACGGATAATGTTGACCAGTAATTGAGCTGAATGTATGTGCAAGAGTATTCCATAATTATTCGCAGCTGATTTGCTTGGTGGTAGTAAATAATATTCCTCCGGAACTAAATATAAGTTCTCAAACCAGGGCCCCAGGAAAGTGTTCCTAGCGCAACTTTTGCGCATAGTGAGCTAAGATCTGCACATAGTGAGCTAAGATCTGAACATAGTGAAAGGAAAAACTCACCAAGTGAAGCTAGGTAGCCACTGAAGCGTGAATTTCAGTGTTACTACTGCATGTTGTTGGTGAGTCAATGTGCCTTAGAAGTGCTCATAGTGCTCAAGCTTGATTGGTGTTCATTACAGGTTAAGCGCTATGCGCGAACAACTCACTTAGTGCAGAACTATGTTCACTAGTCACAGTTCTCACTAGTTACACTTTGCTGGGCCAGGCCCCTGGCTGGAAGCAAATCATTAAAGAATCCAACGAATGTGAAATATCAAAACATATGAACACATAGTACAAATAAAGTTCAGGTATCGGACCAAGAAAATGTATTTTACTAAATGCCGGATAGGATAGGTTATTCATGTTTTAACTCTTATGCTTGCATATATATAATTCATAAATTACTGGATACATTGTCCATAATCATGTTCTAATAGTCCAAGGCCGCTGACTTATGCGCTATGGTAAGCTTCTACCGATCAATCTGCACATCCGAAATACCATAGTGTTATTTGAAACCAAATAAAAAATTTACCATCTTGACACTTCGTCATTCTATATAATCAGTTTCAATAAATGAGCGGACAATAAATCATTAATCATGAATGTTCAATTAACGAACAATCTCATTTGATTCATCTAAAAATTATATGTTGGCTGATTTATCCTAAAAAATCATATATTATATTCATAAGTATATACATGTATGACTATTTTGGTGATACTCATCCA